>JAIUZE010075063.1:0-13307 GCA_022085475.1 Heliosperma pusillum | reverse complement strand
TTTTTGGGGTTTGCTATCTTATCTGCAAATATTTTCACTAAATCGAAAGCCCAACTAAAGCGGCCAACAAAGACTCCATATGAGATATGGACAGGGAAAAGTCCCTTATTTGTCGTTTTTATGAGAATTTGGGGATGCGAGGCTGTGGTTAAGAATACGTCTAACGATAAACTCTGCACCCAAATCTGACAAATGTCTTTTCGTACGATATCCAAAGGAATCACGTGCTTATTACTTCTACAATAAACACGACGACAAAGTGTTTGTGTCTCGTGATGCAGTCTTTTTAGAAAATGATTTTTTTTCTAAAAGACAGAGTGGGAGAAAATTTGAACTTGATGAAGTCCAAGAGCCACAAACCGAAAAGGACGACGAGGAAAACGTTCCCTCTTCGTCCGGTACGGTCATTATTCCTTCGGAAACTAGGAGGCCAAGCAGAATTAGTCATCAACCTGATAGATACCTTGGTATTATAGAGGAAGGTGATGACTATAATTTGCTACTTTTTGAAAGTAACGAACCTACTACCTACAAAGCAGCCATTTGTAGTCCCGACTCAAAGCTATGGCTATGAGCCATGCAATCCGAAATGGAATCTATGTACGACAATCAAGTATGGGACTTGGTTGATTTACCTAAAGAGGTAAGACGTCTTCACTGTTAGTGGATCTATAAGATCAAAAGTGGCATAGATAAACATAATGATGTTTACAAAGCTAAATTGGTGGCAAAAGGTTTCACCCAAGTTCATGGTCTTCACTATGACGAAACCTTCGCTCCAGTCGCCATGCTTCGATCCATAAGGATTATCTTAGCGGTTGCCGCATTTCATAATTATGAGATTTGGCAAATGGATGTCAAAACCGCCTTCTTGAATGGGATTCTATAAGAGGAAGTGTACATGACACAACCTGAAGGTTTTGTGGATCCATCAAACCCTAAGAAGGTATGAAAGCTTAAGAGATCCATCTATGGTCTTAAACAAGCATCCAGGAGTTGGAATCATCGTTTCGATCATGTAATTAAACAAAATGGTTTCACTCGAAGCGTCGAGGAACCGTGTTTATACATGAAGTTTAGTGGGAGTAAAGTAACTTTTCTAGTCTTGTATGTATATGACATACTACTCATTGGGAATGATATTCCAATGCTCACTTCTGTAAAGGAGTGGCTAGGAATACATTTCCAAATGAAAGACTTAGGAGAGGCCCAGCGCATCTTAGGTATCCGGATCTATAGGGATAGATCTAAAAGGATACTAGCATTAAGTCAAGAAACTTATATTGATAAGATTCTTGATCGGTTCAACATGAAAGAGTCTAAGAGAGGCTTTCTTCCTAAGGGAAGTGGAATCACTTTGAGCAAGTCAGAGTGCCCTACGAAACCCGAGGAGATTGAACGCATGAAATTGATCCCTTACGCTTCTGATGTTGGATCAATCATGTATGCTATGATGTGCACTCGTCCCGATGTTGCATATGCTTTGAGCATGACAAGTCGTTACCAAGCAAATCTAGGTGAGAGTCACTGGATAGCCGTAAAGAACATCCTTAAGTACTTGAGAAGGACCAAGGATTCATTCTTAGTGTTTGAGCATGACAAGTCGTTACCAAGCAAATCATGTATGCTATGATGTGCACTCGTCCCGATGTTGCATATGCTTTGAGGATGACAAGTCGTTACCAAGCAAATCCAGGTGAGAGTCACTGGATAGCCGTAAAGAACATCCTTAAGTACTTGAGAAGGACCAAGGATTCATTCTTAGTGTTTGGAGGCGAGACTGAGTTACGTGTAAAGGGTTACACAAATGCCAGTTTCCAAACAGATAGGGATGATATGAAATTCCAATCCGGCTACGTTTATATGATGAATGGAGGAGCTGTTTGTTGGAAGAGTTTCAAGCAAATCGTTACAGGGGATCCTACAACAGAAGCAGAGTACCTTGCAGCGTCTGAAGCTGCAAAGGAAGCTGTGTGGATTCGGCAATTTTTGGAAGGACTAACAGTAGTCCTTACTGCCAAAGATCATATCACAATTTATTGTGATAACAGTGGGGCTATTTTTCAAGCAAAAGAGCCCAAGTCTAGTAACAAGTCTAGACATGTACTTAGGAAATATCATGTAATTAGAGATTACGTGGACAGAAAGAAAATTGACATTTGTAAGGTTGGGACAGATGACAACATTGCTGATCCTTTAACCAAGCCTTTGTCAAAGGCAAAGCATGATGGTCATGTCGTCACAATGGGATTGAGACGTGTACCAGAATTCCTTTAGATTATAAAATATGTAATAATTGAATGTTATATTAATTATTTCATATATGATAATTGCATTCATTGTTCGAGTTTTATTTTAAACTCTTTTATTTAGTTTGACTAAGTTAAATACTTTGTTTATCCGAATAGATTGTTAGACCCTATTCAAGTGAATAGGACGGACTTAGTATTTTGTCCCTAGTCACTCAATGAAGTGACGTCTCGAAATGACTAGATTGTAAGTCGATCGATGGTTGGTTCAGCACCATAGGGCCATGGAGATGACTGGTCGTTTACATAGACAGACTGTATGACACTCTCTCGAACAGTGACATTGTAGAGACCCTTAAATCAATTATTTGATGCCTGGTCGTGGCAGGGTCTTCTATCTTATTCCTATAGGTCGATTCTTTTGACTGGCGACCGTCTATCTGAGTCGGTGCAGTTTCCGATTGGTTTTGGTTGATGTTCTAGGTCGTGCCGTAAAAGGAGGCCGATGGACTTCTTCTGGATCATGGTGATCTGCATCATACAGAGTAGATGGATCAACAGGAATTGTCCACCCACGTTGGTTAAAAACATCTTTAGGCCACTCGAGGAGAAGTTACTGTAAATGCGTGGCCACGCTCGGAAAGAGATCTATGGTAGATTTTCCGGTCAGACAGTTACTCTCCCTATCGAGAAAACCACTCTAGATATTGTCAATCGCCAGTGCGACCTGAAAGACACCTTGCGTTGAGTGGGAGATGTGATAAAGAGACAAGAGAATCGGTGACGCATACTTGTGTCAGACAAGTGGGAGATTGTTGGAGTAGGTGTCCTCCACAATAGTGCGCCACATAATAAATCTTATTATGGAATATAATTGGGATATTTATTGACTATATATATGATTAGTCAGTTGATTAACGTAAATCAATAACGGTTGACTGACTAGAGTTTGACGTTATTGTCGTTTGACGGCGGTGATCAACTGATCCCTTTCGGTCACACCTAAAGGATGAAATCCAAATAGTAACTAATTATTTGTATACGATACAGTTAATTAGTACATTACATATATTCGATATGTACGAGAGTTAATTATTAGAAATTGAGTTGAGAACTCAAATTCGATTAAACTTATTTTTCAATTATGCGATAATTGACTAATAAATTTATATCTTATTTTTAATACGATTAAATAAGATTTAACTTAGTAATTAATCGTTAAATTACTAAATTAGTTGAGGTTTTGAGATAGAGGTAATTAGTTAATTATATTTACAAGGAGTTGTAAAATAAATTAACCAAGCATTGTGGGACCCATTATATATTGATATAATGGTAAAATATTACTTAAAATATTAAGTACATATTATTTATTTAATTAAGTCATATAATTGTTATATGATCAAATTAACACTTAATTATACAAGATAATTAACCATATGATCAATAAGTATTTGTAAGACAAATATCAAAAATCACAATGGACCAAACTAAGGCCATTGTGGCCGGTTGGGCTAGTAGTTACATGGTGATGATTTTGTTCTTATTTTTACTCTTTAGTTACTTTATGAAAGTGACATAACAAGTAGTAAACAATCATCACTTGTTCTACAACACTCCACTCTAATGCATGTGATCAAATGAACAAAAATAAGAGTCTTATTTGGACTACATGGTCCGGCCTCATGGCTTATAAAATGAACATTTTGTGTTCATTTTATGATCACTTCATTTTGTGCTTTGTTTTCCTACTTCTCTCAAAACCTCATATTCTTACTAAAACTCTCAAACACTAATATTTTCTAAGTATTACTAGTGTAGTAATATAGTCATAATATTAGTAGAATAATATCTATCTTATTATCTAGTTAATAATAAGGGTAGATTATTTGGGTTAATCTTGGTGCAACTTAGAGGAGATCTTCTACTTTGGGGATTATTTGTATTCATCCATATTATTAGCTCAAGAACATCAAGAAGGAGTTCTTGTTGTGCCCTTATATTTTCCATATCAATGTGAGGAAATTTCTTCTCTTATATAAATGTCTTTATATTTGCATGCATGTTACATAGATCATTAAATACTAAATTAACAAGTAATTTATCAACTAATTAGAGGAGTCTAATTAAGGTCTATGGACTTTCAATCAGTACATCACATTTTTCTCAACATTACAAAAAAGGCGATTTTAGCTTAGGCCAACTTTTGAGCACCAAGCCAAATCAAGTCTATTTAAGGCTCCATGATTCACTACCAATAAATGAGTTTTAATCTGGCTTCTGACCAATACATCAATTCAATTTTCATCTCCTTTGGAATATAATTGGGTTAATCTTGGTGCAACTTAGAGGAGATCTTCTACTTTGGGGATTATTTGTATTCATCCATATTATTAGCTCAAGAACAACAAGAAGGAGTTCTTGTTGTGCCCTTATATTTTCCATATCAATGTGAGTAAATTTCTTCTCTTATATAAATGTCTTTATATTTGCATGCATGTTACATAGATCATTAAATACTAAATTAACAAGTAATTTAGCAACTAATTAGAGGAGTCTAATTAAGGTCTATGGACTTTCAATTGGTATCAGAGCTAGCTTGTAGCATGCATGTTCATTTTGGACATTTTTATTAAAGTTATAAGATAACTAATAAATCAAAGATTTTGAGTTAAAATACGATTCTGACGAAAATTTTTGGTGCATGTATACCTACTGACCTCAAAATATTTGTGGTCAAATTTCGTGATTTTTGATTAATTTGCTATTTATTTTGATTTTTGGCGTTTAAACCGAGTTAACATGCATTTTATGAGTTAAAAGTTAACTAAAAATAGTTGCATGTTGATTCTGGCCATGAAATTTTATTATGATCTCACATGCAGTTCTTACATATTGTATGTAAAATTTCGTGAATTTTACTTATGTATTGCATGTTCATTGATTTTTATACGATAAAAGTCGATAATATGAGATTATAATGTTCATAAAATTGAAACGTCCATTTCTGGTCTTGAAAATTTTTTGAACATTTAACATTATGATTTTTATACTCTTGGTGAAATTTCATAATTTGTTTCACTGTTTTACTATATCTAATGTTTTTATTTGATAAAACCATTAAATACAAAGCTATTTGTTCATAAAATTAATTTAAATTTTTTGGGCAAATGTTTTTATTTTTATAGTTCCTGTAAATTTTCCAGAATGTACAAAATTTTTGGTTTCAAATTTTATGATGTTAATATTTTATTTTGGTTTTATTTCATAATTGTTATGATTAAACCGTAATATTTAGCAAATGAAATCAAATCAATCTAATTAATGACCAACAAAATTAGTAGTGACTAATTTTGAGTTCTAAATCAATTTTGTTTATTAGTTTGAATTTAAATGCGATTTAAATGTTCATAGTGATTTTTAATGGTTAAAAATCAATAAATCCCGGAAAAATCGAGCTACAATGAGCATGAATTGAATCTAGGACGATTTTTGGCATGAATTTTGAAGCAATTTATTTAATTTATGGTTGAATGAATGAATGTCATTTATTTAATAATTTATGCAAATTTTGTACCTAGTATGGCCTAGTTGTTTTTAATCGTTATTACCCGTAATGTAAGGGAATAACGGTATGGTTGTAATTTTATTGCGATCTCGTATCGCCGGTTTGTATAATTTAATAATTTTATTTTATAGAATAAATGTATAATAGGAATTTGTATATTTGTAATTATTTTTAAGAAGACCGGTGACTCCCTCAAGACGGTGCCATTTTGGAAGGTGTTCCAAGTGAAGAGGCAAGGGACCAAGGAGTTGGTTTTCGAATTTGTAACTATCTAGTTAATTTTGATTAGCTAGGTGGCCATACTAGGATTTTATTGTTGCTTGGTTGCTTGCTTTATTTCCGCTCATGCCAAAATCGTCACACATGCATTTAATTTACCGTTATTGTCAATTAAACGTTATTCACAATTCACCGACTTAGTTCACTTATAGGGAATTAATAACTAAATTGACAAGATCTCTCACATATTTAAAAATTGAGATTAGCCTTACCAATTAATAACACCTATGAATCCCGTGTTCATTAGGGCTACCACGCTCGTGGGTCCCTTTTTACCTCGGGTAAGTAGGGTGAGACGATCACAAGCTAAAATTGGATTGGACTCAACGAGATAAGCGTTATCTTGGGACTAGGAGATGGATTTAGTTGAAATCCGTCAACCAAGAGTTCTAAGGGTAGAATTAGTCAAGTAATGACTTACCGTTTCTAGATAAAGGTAGCATGCGATGAATATTTTTATTTAAAAAATGGGTCTTGGAATCATTTATATAATTTAGTGAGAGGTCGTTATATGAATGCTAAAACTTGTTAAAATGTTTTTCAAGTAAATTAACAATGAATGTTTATATATTTCGTTTTGTTGTAGTTACCATATTCGCATAATGTCAACATCGTCAATCGTTGCATCCTTGGGTAAAGACTCATGGTTGAGGTCCGTCATGGACAAGTGTGTCCTTAAGGATGACGGAAGTAACTTCGTTGAATGGGAGTCAACGATCAAGAGCGCCGCGTTATCCGATAACGTGCTTCGCTACTTGGTTGAAGAGCCCCCCACCGAACCCGCGCCTAGATCGTCCGCGGTGGTTCGGGCCGAATATGACCTTTATTTGAAGGTTGCTAATGACGTCAAGAATTTCTTGCTTTGGTCAATCTCACCCAAACTCAAACTCCAATTGATCTCTCTCAATGCATATGCGATATTCACGAGGATCACTTCGATGTTTTCGCAAGCCCCTCAAATTCTCCAATATGAGGCAATTACGAAATTCTTTGACACTAAGCTTCAAAGGGGCCAAAAGGTTGGCCCACACGTGCTCAAGATGGTTGAGCACGCGGACACCTTAGAGCGTCTAGGGTGCAAAATTCCGAAGAATTTGGTGGTGGGTAAGATCCTTCATTCACTCTCACCTAAGTTCACCCAATTTAGGGTGAACTATAACATGAATGGCATGGACAAGAGTTTCCATAAACTCCATGCACTCCTCACCCAAGCGGAGATGGACATGGAGGCTAGTGGGAGTGAACCCAAGGATGTTCTTTCCATGAAAATGAAGAACATGAACCTTGGGGTAAGGAAGGACAAGGGAAAGGGTAAGACTCTTTTCAAGAAATCCGGCAAGGGAAAGGCCAAGGTCTTTTATAAGGCCAAGCCCAAAGTCAACAAACACGCGGAGGCGGATTGCTATTATTGTAATGGCAAAGGGCATTGAAAACGCAATTGCCCCAAGTACTTGAAAGACAAGAAAGACGGTTGTGTGACAACGTCAGGTAAAATTCTTTCATCACTCTATATGATAGATATTAACTTTGCTAGTACATCTTCTTGGGTATTTGATACCGTTTGTGGTTCTCACCTTTGTAATCATGTACAGGGGCTGAGGGACGCGCAAGCACTAGCCAAGGGTGACGTGGACCTGCGCATGGGAAATGGAGCTAAGGTAGCCGCAGTTTCCGTGGGCACCTACGTTCTTCTTTTGCCGAATGGTTTTAGGAGTTGTATTTACATAAGGCTATTAGTACCAACTCTTACCAAAACAATTATCCTCCATGTTCCGTGTTAGACATGGAAGGTTTTTCATTTTGTATTAATAACAACTGTGTAAACTTTTTGCTTTTTAATGAAATGGTTTATGGCGAGCCAATTTTCATTGGAGGTATTTCTGGCTAGATATTGCAAGAGGTCATCAATTCGAAAACAAGAAGCTCAAAACAGGTGAACCTAATCAATCATACCTTTGGCATTGTCGTTTAGGGCACATAAACGAACGACGCATAAAGAGACTTGTTTCATCTAAAGTACTCAAACCATTCGATTACGAATCGTATGGCGTATGCGAATCTTGTCTTCTAGGCAAGATGACTCGTGCTCCTTTTACAGGAAAAGGGACACGAGCAAGTGAAGTATTAGGACTTATACATACGGATGTATGCGGTCCAATGACTATCCTAGCTAGAGGTGGTTATCACTACTTCATTACTTTTACCGACGACTTAAGTAGATATGGATATGTCTACTTGATGAGGCATAAAAGTGATGCTTTTGAAAAATTCAAAGAATTTCAAAATGAAGTAGAAACCAATTGAATAAAAAGATTAAAACCCTACTATCCATCGTGTGGTGAATACTTGAACATGATTTGATTCACACCTGAAGATTGTGGTATAGTATCACAATGGACTCCTCCTGGACAAACCTCAATTTAAAACGTGTATCCGAAAGGAGAAACGACTTTATTAGATAATGGTTCGCTCATGAAGAGTCTCACAACTTCCTGATTTTTTTTGGGTTTGCTACTTATCATGCAATATTTTCACTAAATCGAAGCCCGATAAAGCGGCCAACAGACTCCCATATGAGAATGGACAGGAAAAGTCCCTTATTTGGTCATTATGAGCATTTGGGGATGCGAGGCTTTTGTTAAGAATAAGTCTGACGATAAACTCGCACCCAAATCTGACAAATGTCTTTTTGTCGGATATCCAAAGGAATCACGTGCTTATTACTTCTACAATAAACACGAGGACAAAGTGTTTGTGTCTCGTGATGCAGTCTTTTTAGAAAATGATTTTATTTCTAAAAGACAGAGTGGGAAAAAAATTTGAACTTGATGAAGTCCAAGAGCCACAAACCGAAAAGGATGACGAGGAAAACGTTCCCTCTTCGTCTGGTACGGTAATTATTCCTTCGGAACCTAGGAGGTCAAGCAGAGTTAGTCATCCACCTGATAGATACCTTGGTATTATAGAGGAAGGTGATGACTATAATGTGTTACTTTTTGAAAGTAACGAACCTACTACCTACAAAGCAGCCATTTCTAGTCCCGACTCAAAGCTATGGCTGGGAGCCATGTAATCCGAAATTGATTCTATGTACGACAATCAAGTATGGGACTTGTATTTACCTCAAGGAGGTACTGACCTCTTCATGTAAGTGGATCTATAGATCAAAGTGGCATAGACAAAACATAAGTATGTTTTATAAAAAGCTAGATTGGTGGCAAAAGGTTTCACCCAAGTTCATGGTCGTCACTATGACGAAACCTTCGCCCCAGTCGCCATGCTTCGATCCATAAGGATTATCTTAGCGGTTGCCGCATTTCATAATTATGAGATTTGGCAAATGGATGTCAAAACCGCCTTCTTTAATGGGATTCTAGAAGAGGAAGTGTACATGACACAACCTGAAGGTTTTGTGGATCCATCAAACCCTAAGAAGGTATGCAAACTTAAGAGATCCATCTATGGTCTTAAGCAAGCATCCAGGAGTTGGAATCATCGTTTCGATCATGTAATTAAACAAAATGGTTTCCCTCGAAGTGTCGAGGAACCGTGTTTATACATGAAGTTTAGTGGGAGTAAAGTAACTTTTCTAGTCTTGTATGTAGATGACATACTACTCATTGGGAATGATATTCCAATGCTCACTTCTTTAAAGGAGTGGCTAGGAATACATTTCCAAATGAAAGACTTAGGAGAGGCCCAGCGCATCTTAGGTATCCGGATCTATCGGGATAGATCTAAAAGGATACTAGCATTAAGTCAAGAAACTTATATTGATAAGATTCTTGATCGGTTCAACATGAAAGACTCTAAGAGAGGCTTTCTTCCTATGGGAAGTGGGATGACTTTGAGTAAGTCAGAGTGCCCTACGAAATCCGAGGAGATTGAACGCATGAAATTTATCCCTTACGCATCTGCTGTTGGATCAATCATGTATGCTATGATGTGCACTCGTCCCGATGTTGCATATGCTTTGAGCATGACAAGTCGTTACCAAGCAAATCCAGGTGAGAGTCACTGGATAGCCGTAAAGAACATCCTTAAGTACTTAAGAAGGACCAGGATCGTTCTTATGTTGAGGCGAGACCTGATTCCGTGTAAGTTACACAAATGCCAGTTTCCAAACAAATAGGGATGATATGAAATCTCAATCCGGCTACGTTTATATGATGAATGGAGGAGCTGTTTGCTGTAAGAGTTTCAAGCAAAGCGTTACAGCGGATTCTACAACAGAAGCAGAGTACCTTGCAGCGTCTGAAGCTGCAAAGGAAGCTGTGTGGATTCGGCAATTTTTGGAAGGACTCACAGTAGTCCCTACTGCCAAAGATCCTATCACAATTTATTGTGATAACAGTGGGGCTATTTTTCAGGCAAAAGAGCCCAAGTCTAGTAATAAGTCTAGACATGTACTTAGGAAATATCATGTAATTAGAGATTACGTGGACAGAAAGGAAATTGACATTTGTAAGGTTGGACAGATGACAACATTGCTGATCCTTTAACCAAGCCTTTATCAAAGGCTAAGCATGATGGTCATGTCGTCACAATGGGATTGAGACGTGTGCCAGAATTCCTTTAGGTTATGTAATATGTAACAATTGAATGTTGTATTAATTATTTCATATATGATAATGGCATTTTATTGTTTCTAGTTTTATTTCTAAACTCTTTATTTGAGTACTAATTTAATACTTTGTTTATCCGAATAGATTGTTGGACCCTATTCAAGTGAATAGGAAGAACTTAGTATTTTGTCCCTAGTCACTCAAATGAGGTGACGTCTCGAAATGACTAGATTGTAAGTCGATCGATGGTTTGTTCAGCACCATGGGGTCATGGAGATGACTGGTCGTTTACATAGACAGACTGTATGACACTCTGTCGGACAGTGACATGATAGAGACCCTTAAATCAATTGTTTGATGCCTGGTCGTGGCAGGGTCTTCTATCTTATTCCTATAAGTCGATTCTTTTGACTGGCGACCGTCTATCTGAGTCGGTGCAATTTCCGATTGGTTTTGGTTGATGTTCTAGGTCGTGCCGTAAAAAGAGGCCGATGGGCTTCTTCTGGATCATGGTGATCTGCATCATACAGAGTAGATGGATCAACAGGAATTGTCCACCCACGTTGGGTAAAAACATCTTTAGGCCCCTCGAGGAGAAGTTACTGTAAATGCGTGGCCACGCTCGGAAAGAGATCTATGGTAGATTTTCCGGTCAGACAGTTACTCTCCCTATCGAGAAAACCACTCTAGATATTGTCAATCGCAAGTGCGACCTGAAAGACACCTTGCGTTGAGTGGGGGATGTGATAAAGAGACAGAGAATCGGTGACGCACACTTGTGTCAGACAAGCGGCAGATTGTTGGAGTAGGTGTCCTCCACAAAAGTGCGCCACCTATGAAATCTTATTATGGAAATATAATTGGGATATTTTATGACTATATTATAGATTCGTCGTTGATTAACGTAAATCAATAACGGTTGACTGACTAGAGTTTGACGTTATTGTCGTTTGACGGCGGTGATCAACTGATCCTTTTCGGTCACACCTAAAGGATGAAATCCAAATAGTAACTAATTATTTGTATACGATACAGTTAATTAGTACATTACATATATTCGATATGTACTAGAGTTAATTATTAGAAAATGAGTTGAGAACTCAAATTCGATTAAGCTTATTTTTCAATTATGCGATAATTGACTAATAAATTTATATCTTATTTTAATACGATTAAATAAGATTTAACTTAGTAATTAATCGTTAAATTACTAAATTAGTTGAAGTTTTAAGATAGAGGTAATTAGTTAATTATATTTACAAGGATTTGTAAAATAAATTAACTAAGCATTGTGGGACCCATTATATATTGATATAATGGTAAAATATTACTTAAAATGTTAAGTACATATTATTTATTTAATTGAGTCATATAATTGTTATATGATCAAATTAACACTTAATTATACAAGATAATTAACCATATGATCAATAATTATTTGTAAGACAAATATCAAAAATCAAAATGGACCAAACTAAGGCCATTGTGGCCGGTTGGCTAGTAGTTACATGGTGATGATTTTGTTCTTATTTTTACTCTTTAGTTACTTTATGAAAGTGACATAACAAGTAGTAAACAATCATCACTTGTTCTACAACACTCCACTCTAATGCATGTGATCAAATGAACAAAATAAGAGTCTTATTTGGACTACATGGTCCGGCCTCATGGCTTATAAAATGAACATTTTGTGTTCATTTTATGATCACTTCATTTTGTGCTTTGTATTCTTACTTCTCTCAAAACCTCATATTCTTACTAAAACTCTCAAACACTAATAGTTACTAAGTATTACTAGTGTAGTAATATAGTCATAATATTAGTAGAATAATATCTATCTTATTATCTAGTTAATAATAAGGGTAGATTATTTGGGTTAATCTTGGTGCAACTTAGAGGAGATCTTCTACTTTGGGGATTATTTGTATTCATCCATATTATTAGCTCAAGAACATCAAGAAGGAGTTCTTGTTGTGCCCTTATATTTTCCATATCAATGTGAGGAAATTTCTTCTCTTATATAAATGTCTTTATATTTGCATGCATGTTACATAGATCATTAAATACTAAATTAACAAGTACTTTATCAACTAATTAGAGGAGTCTAATTAAGGTCTATGGACTTTCAATCAGTACATCACATTTTTCTCAACATTACAAAAAAGGCGATTTTAGCTTAGGCCAACTTTTGAGCACCAAGCCAAATCAAGTCTATTTAAGGCTCCATGATTCACTACCAATAAATGAGTTTTAATCTGGCTTCTGACCAATTTCATGACAGTCCTGGGATGCCTTACAAACCCTTCTACCTTGCAAATGTTTCTAGACTTCCAAATCTCATACTGAACAGCCACCATGGCTGCACAGATAATCAGTCTTATGAGCCCAGAGACATACCTAAGCCTGATGATGTTCCCTGTAGTTTAGGGACCTCTAACCTGTATCTGCATCAATTCGATCAAACTGTCATATCACATACAAGTATACTGGCAATCCCGAAATAACTGCTGATGGGATTCATCATGTAGACCACACAGAAAGCAAGTCTTCTGTTCAGTAATCCTTAATCTGCAGAGTCTGTCTAAGGTGAGTAATCTTTCCTGCTATATTAACCATTGGATGAACCTATGTTTGGGAGTGTTGAAT
>JAIUZE010075062.1:29948-54595 GCA_022085475.1 Heliosperma pusillum | reverse complement strand
GTAACTCACATGTATATTTATATATGCATGCTCTACTTTTGTATTTCCTTATATGTACGTTAAAGGTGATATGGCTGGGAGAACCCCGAGTTACTCCCCACTGACTGTGGCGTTCATGTTTTTCATGGATGAACAGGTTGCTTGCATTGGATGACTTTTTGGATATGATATTTTGGGGTTCGGGTGTGAGCTAGCGGGCGTTATCCCTGGAAGTTTCACCTCTAGACGATAGTAGCTAGTTTTGTTAAACACTTGTTCTTTGCTAACATTTTAAGAGACCTCGTCTCTTTGTTGTATTTCCGTATTTAGTTTGTAACATTTTGACACACCTCGTGTTATATATATCTTGCATGTTTAAAGGTTTTTAAAATACCGTATTTCCGCATATTATTTCACATGCTTGTATGTTTTACATTTCCGCATTCGCGAGGGTTGTCACAGCCACACTTGCACGCGAGTCCTGGCTTAAAACTTTCATGGACCACATGAATCATTCCACGCGACGGAAGAATGACGGGTCCAAGTTTGCGGACTGGGAGGCAGCATTACGGAATGCAGCCATTGCTGACGGCAAGCTCCAGTACTTGACTGAGCCAATACCGCCAAACCCAGGCCCCAGTACGAGAGCTAACGAGTCACTTGCTTATAGTGACTTCGTTATGGAAGCGGGTGCGATAAAGAACGTACTTATCTTTGCAAGGGAAACCAATTTGAAAAGATGCTTCATTACCCAAGGTGAAAATAAGATTTTCACCACGCTCACTAACGAATTTTTAAAAGCACCGAGAATCGTTACTTATGAGCATACCTGTCGCTTCTTTGAGGCGAAACTCCATAAGGGCTAACCGGTTAGCCCACAGTTGTAGTTCTCATCTGTGTAATCATTAGGAAGGCCTAAAAAACATCACACCTCTTGCAAAGGGTGATGTGGACCTGTGAGTCGGGAATGGAGCAAAAGTTGCTGCAGTCTCAATGAGAACATACGTAATCCAACTCCCGAGTGGATTTGAGTTGTATTTATATAACTGTTACTATGTACCCAGTTTATCTAAGAACATTATTTCTGTTTCCGTGCTTGATAAAGACGGTTTTTCATTTTCAATAAAAGACAATAGCTGTATTTTCTCTTTAAATGAAATGATTTATGGCAAAGCAGTTTCCATGAATGAAATTTATATCCTAGATCAAACCA
Source organism: Heliosperma pusillum (assembly GCA_022085475.1). Taxonomy (NCBI): domain Eukaryota; kingdom Viridiplantae; phylum Streptophyta; class Magnoliopsida; order Caryophyllales; family Caryophyllaceae; genus Heliosperma; species Heliosperma pusillum. Next base: position 53,403 of record JAIUZE010075062.1, on the reverse strand, counting down.
CAGACATATTACATGTGAATAATAAGAAAGTAAAGGTTGGTGACAAAGATCAAACTTATCTATGGCATTGTCATATGGGACACATAAATGAAAAACGTGTAAAGAAGCTCATTGAGAATGGGACTATCTCCCCATTTGATTACGAATCATTTGGCACGTGTGAATCATGTCTTATCGGCAAAATGACTCGAATTTCCTTCAAAGGTGTTGGAATGCGTGCTAATGACCTATTAGGACTCATACATACTGATGTATGTGGACTTACGTCAATCAACGCAAGAGACGGCAATAGATATTTTATCACTTTCACGGATGATTTGAGTAGATACGGATATGTCTACTTAATGAAGCATAAAAGTGAGTCCTTTAAAAAGTTTAAGGAATTCCAGAATAAAGTTGAGAACCAACTGGGAAGAAAGATTAAAGCACTTCGATCACATCGTGGTGGCGAATATCTTTCAAATGAGTTTGATCAACACCTTAAAGACTGTGGCATAGTATTACAGTTAACTCCACCTGGAACACCTCAATTAAATGGTGTGTCCGAACGGAGAAATCGAACATTACTTGATATGGTTCGATCCATGATGAGTCACACGGTACTATCTGATTCACTATGGGGTTTTGCTCTTTTGTCAGCTGCTCTAATACTTAACCGACGTCCGTCTAAAGCAGTAGATAAGACTCCATATGAGATATGGAAGGGAATGGTCCCTAACTTGTCCTTTATTCGGGTTTGGGGCTGCGAGGCTTATGTCAAGTGGAGACACGAGGATAAGCTCGGCACACAATCGGTCAAGACATACTTTATTGGTTATCCAAAAGGAATGTTTGGTCATTACTTCTATTCGCCTGCCGAACATCGAGTTTTTGTTGCGGCTAGTGCGAAGTTCTTAGAGAAAGAGTTTCTCGAGAACAAGACAAGTAATAGAATCTTCGATCTGTCGGAGATTCAAGAACCAACAACCGAGCAACCGATGGAGGAAGATGTTCCTTCAACTTCTGCTACGGTTAATATTCCTCAGGAACCTAGGAGGTTGGGTAGAGTCTCCATTCCTCCAGACAGATACATTGGTATGGTTGAGGAGAATGATAGAGATGACATTTTGCTCCTAGAGAGTAACGAACCCGCTACCTATAAAGGTGCCATGACCTGTTCCGACTCTAAGCTATGGCTTGAAGCCATCCAATCCGAGATGGACTCCATGTATAAGAATGACGTATGGGATCTTGTTGATTTGTCTGATAAAGTACGACCTCTTCAGTGGAAATGGCTTTATAAGATAAAGCATTCTGTACAGGGACAACCAGACACCTATAAGGCACGACTAGTGGCAAAAGGTTTCACTTAAGTGCAAGGATTGCATTATGATGAAATCTTTGCACCCGTAGTTATGCTGCGTTCCATTCGGATAATCTTAGCGATTGCCGCTTTTCATGACTATGAAATTTGGCAGATGGATGTGAAAACCTCTTTCTTAAACGGTTATTTGGAGGAGGAATTGTACATGGTACAGCCCGAAGGTTTCATTGATCCTAAAAATCGTAAAAAAGTTTGCAGGCTTATGCGTTCCATTTGTGGACTTAAGCAAGCATCTCAGAGTTGGAATCATCGTTTCGACCAGGTGATAAAAGAGAATGGTTTCACTCGATTGGTCGAGGAACCATGCTTATATGTCAAGTTGAGTGGGAGTAAGATTGTCTTCTTGATATTGTATGTCGATGACATACTCTTGATTGGGAATGACATTCCTCTCTTATCTTCGGTAAAAGTATGGTTAGAGAACCATTTCCAGATGAAAGATCTGGGTGAGGCACAACGCATATTGGGGATCCGTATCTATAGAGATAGATCACGACGGATGTTATCACTCAGTCAGGAGTCTTATATAGATAATATTCTTGAAAGATTCAGCCTGCCCAACTCCAAGAAGGGGTACCTTCCAATGATTTCTGGGATGCATTTGAGTAAAACTCAGGCACCCAAGACACCAGAAGAGGTTGAGTGCATGAGTCGTGTTCCTTATGCATCAGCCATAGGATCGATCATGTATGCCATGATATGCACACGTCCAGACGTGGCATATGCATTGAGTATGACGAGTCGGTACCAAGGCAATCCAGGTGAAACACACTGGATGGCTGTTAAGAATATCCTTAAGTACCTACGGAGGACTAAGGATGGGGTATTGACTTATGGAGGTGACACTGAGCTATGCGCAATCGGTTACGCAGATGCTAGCTTCCAAACGGATCGAGATGACTCGAAATCTCAGTCTGGATTCGTCTTTACTCTTAATGGCGCTGCGGTCAGTTGGAAAAGTTCCAAACAAAGTGTTATAGCAGATTCTACAACTGAGTCCGAGTACTATGCCGCTTCAGAAGCTGCAAAGTAAGCTATATGGATGTGTCAGTTCTTACAAGGACTAACCGTAGTTCCTAGTTCGAATGACCTAATCACCATCTATTGTGATAATAGAGGTGCCATCTTCCAAGCTAAGGAGCCTAAGTCTAGCAACAAGTCTAAACATGTACTTCGGAAGTCTCACATGATCCGAGATTACGTGGAGCAAAAGGATATAGTGATGGACAAGATTGTTTCGGATGACAACATCGCAGACCCTCTCACTAAACCGTTAAAATATAATAAGCATGAAGGGCACATTATTTCCATGGGAATTAAACGTGTTCCTGAGTTGTAGTAGCTGTTTATATGGATTAGATAAATGTTTCTTTTTCATATACTATTCATAACATCACCGTATTGTTTCATATTTTGTTTTTCATGTGGATTGTACGACAACATTGAACGCCACAAAGTGAACTGAATTACATTATATTTGTTTTGGTCTGTAATCGCCCACATGAGCTGATAACTATGGCAATTATATTGTGTAGTTGATTGATGGTGGGTTCAACGAGCCATAAGTCAAACGGTTGACTGATCGATCACAGATACGAGTTATAAAGATACCTCGTAGGATATCGTGACAACGTTATGGAGTCCTAAATGCTTAAAAACATTCGGTGCTAGGTCGTGGATTGGACGTCCATAGTGTTCCTAGAGTCGATTCTTTTGACTATAGACTGTCCCTTGAGATTAAGGCAGTTTTTGGGTGACTTTGGTTTCTTTCTCATGGTCGAACGTAACAGGAGGCTAAGCAGATTTTTACTGGCTCATTTCATACTGTGCTTGTATCTGCAGGATTTGAGTTGAAGAAAATATCCAACCTTTATCAGGTTTTGTTATTTCTTAGGGCCACTCGAGGAGTTGTAACTGAAATGCATGGCCATGCTCGAATAATGATTCGTTTTATCAGTTAAGGTACTCTCTAGTCGGGAAAACCACTCTTGATATTGATCACTTGTAAAATACGACCTTTGAGAATACGGACTTTGCAAATTGTTTTAAATTGAGTGGGAGAAATTTTTGATATGAGAATCGGTTATCGCACATACACTTGTGAGGACAAGTAGGAGATTGTTGGAGCTAGTGTCCTCCACATTTAGTGTGATAACGTGTATAAATCTCTTACACATTCACAGGGTATACTTAGTATTCTTATCAGTTGATTAACGTTTATCGATAACGATTGGCTTGCTAGAAGTTTGACCTTATTGTCATTTTAATGGCGGTGATCAACTGGTCCCTAAAAGTCACACCTAAAGGATGTGTTTGAGAGATATGATTATATGAACAATATAATCATATTGATGCCTTATATGACTAAAAGGTTAGTCGATGTATATGACTAAAAGGTTAGTCAATGTAATGATGATACGATTATTTAATACGATTAAATAATACTAGCTGAGACGAATTAAATGTTAATTCGTAATTGAATATAAACTGTTATATCTAATTAATGTATATAATGTAATTATTTAATACGATTAAATAATGTAAGCTTAAACGAATTAAATGTCAATTCGTAATTAAATATAAACTGTTATATTTAATTAGCAAATTATAAATATACGATATTTATAATTGACGTATATATTATACAATGTTATCATAATAAATGATGTCAGACCGGTATTAATAAATCAACTACAAAATATTGTATGGACTTATTAATATGTGACAACATAAATGACAATAATAATACATACACATATTATACATTAAATAAATAAAAGAGGGAACACTCCTATCTTAACTCTATTTACCAAAAACAAGTAGAAGAAAAAGAGGGAGACTCCTCCCTCTACTACACTACTTGGCCGGTTAGGGAGAGGAAAATAGTTGTATATAAACTCTTCTTCTCTACATCATCAAAAGAACAACTTTTTACAAAAATTTAGCAGTAAGTTTTGTATTGATTCTAGCACAAGAAAAAACATTTCTCAGAACATCTTGGGTGCAACGATTAGAATAATATTGATCTCGATATTTGTTCTTAGGCCATATTTCTAGGATTAAAGGTTGATTCTAATCTTTATGATTTTTGTTTATGACTCGTATTTCAGATATTATAATTTCGTTATAATCCTTAAATTTCATGTTGAAATATACCGATATTTCCCACAAACTTTAGACTAGAAAATATAGTGACAAGTAGTAACTAATATTATATTTATTACTACTCTAGTATTATAAGAATATTAGTTAATTTGAGAGTTTTAGAGAGAAGTTGGAGGAAATGGCAAAAACAAGTGAAAAAACTAGCAAATGAAATGAACAACCAAGTGCTCTTTTATAAGCACTTGGCCGGTCATACCAAGCCTCACAAGGCTCTTCTTTTACTTATTTTAATCCCATGCAAAATGGTAGAGTGTAGGATAGTATATGATCATGTTCATTTGTCATACATGTCATAATCACATGTTGTAGTGTAAGAAAATAAAAGAACAAAAATCATTTCTTCCACTACATTGAATCCGGCCTCCACTAGGCAAAATGGTCCATTTTGATTTTTGATATTTGTCCCACAAATACTTATAATCATATGCTTAATTATCTAGTATAATGAAGTGTTAATTTGATCATATAATAATTATATGATTCAAATTAATAAATAATATATATACTTAACTTTTAAGTAATATTTTAACATTATATCAATATATTATAGGTCCCACAAAGTCTAGTTAATTCATTTTACAACTCCTTGTAAATATAAATAACTAATTACCTTTACCTCATAATATATGCACAACCTCAATTAATTTAGTAAATTAACGATTAATTACTAAATTAAATCTTATTTAATCGTATTAGAATAAGACGTAAAACTTATTCAGTCAGTTATCGTATAATTGACTAATAAACTTAACCTGAATGAGTTACTAACTCAATTTCCAATAAATAACTCTCGTAACCAAACATATATCAAATATATATGTAAAGGACTAATTAAACTGTATCGTATACAAATAATTAGTTTACTGTTTGGGTCTCATCCTTTAGGTGTGACCGAAAGGGGTCAGTTGATCACCGTCGTAATACGACAATAACGTCTAACTCTAGTTAGCTGATCGTTATTGATTTACGTTAATCAACTGACGTGAAGTATCAATATACTACTCATCCCTCGAATATTCCAAAATAAGATGTATTATACAAATGCACTATTGTGGAGGACACTTACTCCAACAATCTCCCACTTGTCCGATACAAGTTGTGCATGTAGCCACACTATTGCGGAGAACTCCTTCTCCAACAATATCTCCCACTTGTCTCAACAACTTGTGTGCTACCGATTCTCTTGTCTCTTTGTGTCACATCCTCCCACTCATCGCAAGGTGTCTTTCAGGTTGCACTTGCGATTGAAAAAATATAAATAGAGTGGTTTCTCGATCTTGGAGAGTAACTGTCTAACTGGAAAATATACCAGAGATCTCTTCCGAGCCTGGCCACGCATTTCCAGTCACTACTTATCGAGTGGCCCGAAGATGTTAATACCTAACGTGGGTGGACAATTCTTGTTGACCCAACTTACACTGTATAACGCAGATCATCATGACCCAGAAGATGCCCATCGGCCTCCTATCAGGTAAATGGTCAATCGGAAACTACACCAACTCAGGTAAATGGTCGCCAGTCTAAAGAATCGACTCATAGGGATAATATAGAAATCCCTGCCACGACCAGGCTTCAATAATTTTGATAAGGGATCCTATAAAGGTCACTGCCCGACAGAGTGTCATACAGTCTGCCTATGTAAACGACCAGTCATCTCCATGACCCCATGGCGCTGAACTAGCCATCGATCGACTTACAATCTAGTCACTTCGAGATGTCACCTCATATGAGTGACTAGGGACATTTGTACTAAGTTTATCTTGTTCACTTGAATTGTATTCAACTTTTCATAAAACCAATTCAGATAAAACAAAGTAATGATATTTAGTCGAACTAAAAATTAAGAGCTCATATAAAACTCGAACACTGAATGCAATTATCATATATGTAAACATTGATACAATATTCAACTATTACATATCATATAATCTAGAGGAATTCAGGTACTCGTCTTAATCCCGTTGCGACGACATGCCCATCATGTTTAGCCTTTGAAAGAGGCTTGGTTAGAGGACCACCGATGTTATCATCTGTCCCAACCTTACATACATCAATTTCCTTCCTCTCCACGTAATCACTAATTACACGGTATTTCCTAAGTACATTTCTAGACTTGTTACTAGACTTGAGTTCCTTTGCTTGAAAGATAGCCCTACTGTTATCATAATACATCGTGATTGGATCTGCGGCAGTGGGGACTACTCCTAGACCTTCCATGAATTGCCGAATCCACACGGCTTCCTTAGCAGCTTCTGATGCTGCAAGGTACTCAGCTTCTATTGTAGAATCCGCAGTAACGCTTTGCTTGAAGCTTTCTCCTCCATTCAACATAAAGACATAGCCGGATTTGGATTTTAAATCATCCATATCATTTTGGAAATTAGCGTCCGTGTAACCCTTTATACGCAACTCAGTTTCTCCTCCAAACACCAAGAACAAATTTTTAGTCCTTCGTAAGTACTTAAGGACGTTCTTGAAGGCTATCTAGTGACTCTCACATGGATTGGCTTGATAACGACTCGTCATGCTCAAAGCATATGCGACTTCGGGGCAAGTACACATCATAGCATACATGATTGACCCAACTACGGAAGCATAAGGGATCAAATTCATGCGTTCAATCTCTTCGGTAATGGTAGGACTTTGTGATTTGCTCAGAGTGATACCATGACCTATGGGAAGAAAGCCTCTCTTAAAGTCTTTCATTTTGAACCGATCAACAATCTTATCTATATAAGCTTCTTGACTTAATGCTAGTATCCTCTTGGATCTATCTCTATATATCCGGAGACCCAAAATGTGTTGTGCCTCTCCCAAATCCTTCATCTGGAAATGTTTCCCTAGCCACTCCTTTGTAGAAGTAAGCATTGGTATATCATTCTCAATGAGAAGTATGTCATGCACATACAAAATAAGGAAAGTAACTTTGCTCCCACTAAACTTCAAGTATAAACATGGCTCCTCGACACTTCGAGTGAAATCGTTTTGTTTAATAACATGATCGATGCGATGATTCCAACTCCTGGATGCTTGCTTAAGACCATAAATGGATCTCTTAAGTTTTCACACCTTCTTAGGGTTGGATTTATCCACAAAACCTTCAGGTTGTGTCATGTACACTTCTTCTTCTAGAATCCCGTTCAAGAAGGCAGTTTTGACATCCATTTGCTAAATTTCATAGTTATGAAATGCGGCAACCGTTAAGAGAATCATAATGGATCGAAGCATAGCGACTGGGCCGAAGGTTTCATCATAGTGTAAACCATGAACTTGAGTGAAACCTTTCGCCACAAATCTAGCTTTGTAGACATTATTATGTCCATCTATGCCGATTTTGATCTTGTAGATCCACTTGCACTGAAGAGATCGTACCTTCTTAGGTAAGTCTACCAAGTCTCATACTTGATTTTCGCACATAGAATCAATTTCGGATCGCATGGCCTCGAGCCAATGCGTGGAGTCGGGACTAGAAACGACCGACTTGTAGGTGGTGGGTTCATCACTTTCAAAAAGTAACAAATCTCCATCTTCCTCGATACATCCAAGGTAACGGTCAGGTTGATGAATAATTCTACTTGACTTTGGACAACAACCATTTCAGACGAGGAGGGAACGTTTTCCTCTACTATATTCTCGGTTTGTGGCTCTTGAACATCATCAAGTTCAAACTTTCTCCCACTCTGTCTATTAGAAACGATATCGTTTTATAGAAGGACATCATCACGAGAGACAAACACTTTGTCCTCGTGACGGTTGTGAAAGTAATAAACACGTGTTTCCTTAGGATACCCTACAAAAAGACATTTGTTGGATCTGGGTGCGAGTTTGTCGTTAGACTTGTCATGAATATACGCCTCGCAACCCCAAATTCTCAATGACAAATAAGGAGCCTTTCCTTTCCATATCTCATATGGAGTCTTGTCTGCCGCTTTAGTCGGGCTACGATTTTGTGAAAATATTACAGTTAAGATAGCAAATCCCCAAAATGAATCAGAAAGTTCTGTGAGACTCATCATTGACCGAACCATATCTAATAAAGTTCGGTTTCTCCTTTCGGACACACCATTTAGTTGAGGTGTGCAAGGGTGAGTCCTTTTTTATACTATACCTTAATCTTTTAGGTGTGAATCAAATTCATTATTTAGATATTCACCACCACGATCGGATCGTAGGGTTTTAATCTTCTTATTCAATTGGTTTTCTACTTCATGTTAAAACTCTTTAAACTTTTCAAAAGCTTCACTCTTATGCCTCATTTAGTAGACATATCCATATCTACTCAAATCGTCGGTAAAGGTAATGCAGTAGTTATAACCACCTCTAGCTTGGAGATTCATTGGGCCACACACATCCGTATGTACAAGGCGTAATACCTCACTGGCTCGTGTCCCTTTTCCCGTAAAAGGAGCACGAGTCATCTTGCCCAAAAGGCAAGATTCGCATGCATACACCATAAGATTCGTAATCAAATAGTTTGAGAAGTTTCGTTGAAACAAGTCTCTTTATGCGTCGTTCGTTTATATGACCTAAACGGCAATGCCAAAGGTATGATTGATTAGGTTCACCTAATTTGAGCTTCTTACTCTTTACATGATAAACTTCATTAAAATTATCTAGAACATAAATACCTCTAATAGAGACGGCTTTACCATAAAACACATCATTACAAGAAAACGAACAACTATTGTTCTTGATTACAAAAGAAAAACCCTCCGCGTCAAGCACGGATATGGAGATAATGTTCTTAGTCAAGGAGGGTACAAAATAACAATTATTTAGATACAATTCAAGACCACTAGCTAATGTGAGTACATAGTTTCCTACGGAAACAGCGGCTACTCTTGCTCCATTCCCCATGTGTAGGTCTACATAACCCTTGGCTACTGCTCGCACGTCCTTCAACCCCTGTAAATGATTACAGAGGTGAGAACCACATCCGGTATCAAATACCCAAGTAGAAGTTCAAGCATAGTTAGTATCTATCATATAGAGAGAAGAAAGGATTATACCTGACGGCGTCACACATCCGTCCTTCTTATCCTTCAAATACTTGCGACAATTGTGTTTCCAATGTCCCTTGATTTACAATAAAAGCATTCGGCGTTGGCATGCTTCTTGCCCTTAACCTTAGCATTGTTATACATTATAGCTTTGCTTTTTCCTTTTCCATGCTTATTAAATTGGGCCTTAGCTTTGCCCTTTCCCTTTTGAACCCTAAGGCTTAAGTTCTTCAACTTCATTGAATGAACACTCCTTTTCTCACTCCCACTTGCCTCCACATCCTGTTCGACTTGGGTAAGGAGGGTATGGAGCTCATGAAAGATCTTATCCATGCCATGCATGTTATAGTTTGCCCTAGTTTGGGCGAACTTGGGAGGAAGTGAGTAAAGGATGCGGCCAACCGCTAACTTCTTTGGAATCTTAACCCCTAGACGCTCTAGGGTGTCCACATGCTAAACGATCTTGAGCACGTGTGGGCCAACCTTTTGGTCCCTGTCTAACTTGGCTTCAAAATGCCATGTCATAGCATTGTATTGGCGTATGTCAAGTGACTGAGAAAACGCCAAGGTCACCCTCGAGAATATCTCATATGCTTCTAGAATGATGTATTGTTTCTTAACACATGAGGACATTGACCATATCAAGACCATCTTGACGTCATTTGCTACTTTCAAGTACTTCTCATAGGCGGCCTTGGCTGCATTGGTGGCTCTTGGGCCGGGTTCATTGGGAGGGGTTTTGGTCAAGTAGTGTAAGACGTTATCGGATAATGCCGCGCTCTTAATCGTTTGCTCCCACTCGACGAAATTAGATCCATCATCTTTTAAAATGCATTTGTCCATTACGGACCTTAGCCATGAGTCTTTGCCAAGTTGAACGGTGTTGTTGTTATTGTTTGCCATTTGTGAATTGAATTACTACAACAAAATTAGGAAATATAAACATTCAATGTTTTAAATAATTTTTACTTGTAAAAACAATTTTAAACAAGTCACTCATATAATGACCCGTCACGAAATTATATAAGCGATTCCGAGACTCGCGTTTAGATAAAAATGAACATGTTATGGCACCTTTATGTAATAAACGGTAAGTCAACACTTTGACTAATTCTACTCCTAGAACTCTCGGTCGACGGATTTCATCTAAACCCGTCTCCTAGACCCGAAATAACGCTTATCCCGTTCAGACCAACCCAATTTAGGCATGTGATCGCATCACCCTACTTACCCGAGGTAAAAAGGTCCACGTTGTGGTTGTCCTAATGAACACGGGATTCATAGGTGCTTTAATTGGTAAGGCTAAATCTCAATTCATTTTAAGTTGTGTGAGTGGTCTTGACAATTTAGTTATTAATTCCATATAAGTGAACTAAGTCGGTGAATTTTAAATAACGTTGAATTGACAATCGAGAAATAAAAATGCATGTTGGCGATTTTGACCTGAGCGGAAAACATAAATAACAAGAAATTAACAATTAATAAATCCTAGTATGGCCACCTAGCTAATCTTATTAACTAGATGATTACAAAATCATAAACCAACTCCTTGGTCCCTTGCCTCTTCATGGAATATGCTCCAAAATGGCACCGTCTTTTGGAACATCGACTTCGGGAATCTCCGTCTTCAAAATAAATAATTAAAAATACACAAATGATAACAAAATCCTATTATACATTTGTTCTATAAAAAAAAATTATAAATTATTACAAACCGACGATACGAGATCGAAATAAATTACAACCGAATCGGTATTCCCTTACATTACGCGTACTACCGATTAAAAATAATCTAGGCCATACTAGGTACAACTTGCATTAAAATAAATAAATGACATTCAATCATTAAAGGAAAATTTTCAATTTGGGTGCCTGAGGTTTGGGTAAATGTCAATTTGGGTGCCTGAGGTTTGAGAAAATTCAGTTTGGGTACCTCAGGTTTAAGCATATTTTCAGTTTGGGTACCCAAAGCTTGATAAGTTTCATTTAGGGTGCCTTAGATTCATACAAGTAATCTAGTATCATTATGAGCACCTTTAATTAACAGCTATATTTCTTTTTATAGTTTTAAGCACGCAATAAATAAATAAAAAAATATGTTTTTATTGAATAAATTTTATTTTATTTCTTACATCATCAATATTTTTTTTAACTAATTGACTTTATGTAACTTTTAAATACAATTATATGTTTTTAAAATTATTGATATAATAAATAAATAAATACATCTATAATAGCTCATAATATTTACATTTGTTGCTTGTGTTGTTAAAAAAAAAAAATCATTTCATATTTTTATAAACACAACTTTTTTCCCAAAAATAATTGTTACTTTATTGTATTTTAGTGAATAGTTTAAAATAATATTTATATTACAAATAAATTTTGCTTAATATCAATTAAGATTTACAAACAAACTTTGCATTACATTTCACAATTTATTTTTAGTTTATTGTCTTTTAGCGAATAGTTTAAAATAATATCTAAATTTAGAATAAATTTTACTTAAATATCAATTAAGATTTTAGTACCAAAATTTGGATTACATTTCACATGATATGTTGAAAAGTATTTTTTTTTTTAAAACGTCTTTTAACTTACTTATTCCAAAGTTGAAGAAGTATAGTAACATTATGACAAAGGTTATCATAAAACATTTTTCAGTGATTTTTTTGTTTACAAAAGAAAATTATGAGTATTTAATAAATATTATATCATGATTTATTTTAAATTTATTAGTAAATGAATTTTTTTCTAGTTTCTCAAAGCAAACAAAAAAAAATTGATGAATTAAGTATATATTTTTTCCTGTTTGATACTATTTTTTTTTATTAAAGGTACCCAAAATAATATTGTAATAGAAGTATATAATGTACAAACCTTATTAGACACCCTAAATGGGACTAATCAAACCTTGAGTACGTAAAATGAAAATGTATTTAAACTTGAGGTACCCAAACTGAAATTACTCAAAACTCAGGCACCCAAATTGAGATTTAGTCAAATATCAGGCACCCTAATTGAAAATTTTCCTTCATTCAATATAAACAACATAAATAAAATGCTGTAAAATTCATGCAAAAATCGCCCTTAACACTTGCCATGATCATTCTAGCTCGATTTTAGGGATTTTATCGATTTTTAACCATTAAAAAATCAATAATCAACACTTAAATTGTATTTAAGCTCAAACTAATTATATAATTTGATTTAGAACTCAAAATTAGTCTCCACTAATTTTTTGTGTGTTTAATTAGATTGATTTGATCGTATTTGCTAAATATAGAGGTTTAATCATAACATTTATGAAATAAACCCAAAATAAAATTTAAACATCATGAAAATTTGAAACCAAAAGTTTTTTACAATCTGCAACATTTCTAGGAACTCCAAAAATAAAAAACAATTTCCCAAAAATATGAAATTAACTTTATGAACAAATAACTTTGTATTTAATGGTTTTATCAAATAAAAACATTAAATATAGTAAAACAATGAAAAACATTATGAAATTTCACCAACATGATATAAACAAGAATTTAAATTGTACCAAAAACTTTCATGACCCGAAAAGGACGTTTCAATTTTATGAACATTATAATCTCATATTATCGACTTTTATCTCATAAAAATCAATAACATGCAATACTTAATTAAAAGTCACGAAATTTTACATACAGTATGTAAGACATGCATGTGAGATCATATTAAAATTTCATGGCCAGAATCATCATGAAACTATTTTTAGTTAACTTTTAACACAAAATTTGCATGTTAACTCGGTTTAAAAGGCATCAATCATAATAAATAGCAAATAGCAAATAAATCCGTAAAATCACCAAATTTGACCACAAATATTTTGAAGTCAGTAGGTGTGCATGCACCAAACATTTCCGTCCAAATCAAATTTAAAATTTTAATTTTTGATTTTATTGGTTATCTTATAACTTTAATAAAAATGTCCAAAATGAACATGCATGCTACAAGCTAGCTCTGATACCACATGAAAGTCCATAGACCCTAATTAGACTCCTATAATTAGTTACTAATTACCTTGTTAATTTAGTATATAATGGTATATGTAACATGCATGCAAAAATAAAGGTATAAATAAACAAAAGATGAAATTTCCTACATTGTGAAATTTCGGTTTATATGGGCACAATAAGAAACTATTTTTCTTATTGATCTTGAGCTAAAACCAAGATGATGATCTCCTTTGACTGAACTTTCAATGTAGAAAGTCTCCTTCCAACATGCACCCAAGACTAAACCCAAACTATCACTATAATTTTAGACTAGAAAATATAGTGACAAGTAGTAACTAATATTAGATTTATTACTACTCTAATAATATAAGAATATTAGTTAATTTGAGAGTTTTAGAAAGAAGTTGGAGGAAATGGCAAAAACAAGTGAAAACATTAGCAAATGAAATGAACAACCAAGTGTTCTTTTATAAGCACTTGGCCGGTCATACCAAGCCTCACAAGGCTCTTATTTTGATTATTTTAATCCCATGAAAAATGGTAGAGCGTGGGATAGTATATGATCATGTTCATGTGTCATACATGTCATAATCACATGTTGTAGTGTAAGAAAAGAAAAGAACAAAAATCATTTCTTCCACTACATGGAATCCGGCCTCCACCAGGCAAAATGGTCCATTTGGATTTTTGATATTTGTCCCACAAATACTTATAATCATATGCTTAATTATCTAGTATAATTACTTATTAATTTGATCATATAATAAATATATGATTTAAATTAATAAATAATATATATACTTAACTTTTAAGTAATATTTTACCATTATATCAATATATAATAGGTCACACAAAGTCAAGTTAATGCATTTTACAACTCCTTGTAAATATAATTAACTAATTTAGCTCTACCTCAAAATATATGCACAACCTCAATTAATTTAGTGAATTAAAGATTAATTACTAAATTAAATCTTATTTAATCGTATTAAAATAACAAGTAAAATTTATTCAGTCAGTTATCGTATAATTGACTAATAAACATAACCGGAATGAGTTCCTAACTCAATTTCCAAGAAATAACTCTCGTAACCAAACATATATCAAATATATAAATAAGTAAATGACTAATTAAACTGTATCGTATACAAATAATTAGTTTAATGTTTGCGTCTCATCCTTTAGGTGTGAGCGAAAGGAGTCAGTTGCTCACCGCCGTAATACGACAATAACGTCTAACTCTAGTCAGCTGATCGTTATTGATTTACTTTAATCAACTGACGTGGAGTATCAATATACTAGTCATCCCTCGAATATTCCAAAATGAGATTTATTATACAAATGCACTATTGTGGAGGACACTTACTCCAACAGCAGATTGGTGTTGCATGGGGTCGTGACGAGTGAGCTAGGGAGCGTTGAAATTACAGCGATTTATCCTTAGTGTTGTAGTTTACATTAGTTGCTATCTTATTTGAGTTTTTATCAAGGGATCGGGATCCCTTACATTTATTTAAGTACCATTTGTATAAACGATTTATTAAAGTAAGCATTGGTTATTATAATAATAGTGACATCCTCGATTTTGTCTTTAAATTTTTAAAATCTCGTATTTTCCGCTGCAAATCTGTGTTTACTTTATTGCTAAATCGCGGCGTGTCACAGTTGGTATCAGAGCAATAACGCTCCCGACGCACATTCGTGCACCCCAACCTTAAATAACTTAACCAATGAATAATGAAGGAGAGATGGGTAGACTTAAGGACCTAATGTGGTAGTCTTTAGTGTACATGATTTTTGTTAGGCTCTAACTTGTTTGTTGATTGTGTTGAGTGATGTTATCCTTGTTTGTATCTACCGTCTTCAAGTGGACCATGTGTTAGCTAGAAGAAGTATCCTTTGCCGAAGATTGAAGGTTGACAAGCCCAATTGAAGTGTGTTTTAACCTTACGATGATTTTTCTTATCTATGGTGTACCTTGCACTCCTCCCTCTATCTAGATGCTCTTCCATCTCTTCCAATTAAATCTCTCCTTGAGAATTTCTCTTGCCACTTTTCTCAATCTTACCTTTTGTATTCTTAACTTGCCCTTGTGACCTTTTGTGGATACCTTCCCCTTTATTTGTGGTGTGATGACTTTGGACGAGTAAATTTTGAGACTTTGAGGAATGTTGTGTAGATTTGAGTTTCACCTTATAGTGGTGATTGGTGGAATCATTGAAGAGTGTAGTGTGTTACGTTTTGGAGATTATAATCCATAGATACTTGCCATGGTGTATTTTTGAATAACATATGGGAATCGATAATGTGAGGTTGATTGAGTGAGTTGTCTAAAACCTTTGAGCTTGTTGATGACTTAATCTTTTGAACTTGGGAGTTTGGTAATACTAGATTGTCTTGAGGATCATACCTAGGTTAGAGCTAGTTGTTATAAGTGAGAATATTCGAATGATACCTTGAGGTGTAAAATGCCTTTAAGTCTAAGTGACTCCCGTAAATCGGAACCGATTGTAAACCTTGTTTAAATTTGTTTGTGCTTCTTAGTCCTTACTATATGCGCTTACATTTATTGATTTTCAATTTTTTCACCATAAATTTAAAATATGATTCTCAGCAAAGTTATATTATTTTTGATACAAACATTTATAAGCGATGTAAATTGTTACAAACATATGACCATCTTTTATTTTATCTATTGGCACGTAATAATAAGTTAAATATTTTATTCTATTTAAGGAATCTGGTTGAAAAACCACTTCTCCGATTTTGTTTTTTTAAGACCGCAACCACGATTTAATCTAGGTTTACAGTACAGATCGTAAAATAAAGATGACTATGTTCTCTAGAATTCTTCTAATATTATAATCTATGTCAATTTTAATTTATTTAGGTTTATTTTAGAGTACCTATATTTTGTGTAAAATATATCGTTTATAAAAAATCATCGTACCTTCACTAATAAAATCATTTTAGAACTTATATAAATTATTTATATATGCTCATGCACCTTTGGAGTGTATTAAGATAGTTAAGGTATAAAGTCATCCTTAAAGAAAAGTTTAAATAGATGATTGAGACCAAAGTATTAGCCTCAAAGCTTAATAATAAGTCCCCCACTATCATGCATGCATGTTAAATTGTTTCAAAGTAATATAATATGGATTCATGTTAATATTATTAAAGCTAAAGATGTCGTTGAGTGAACCTGTCACTTTTGGTTGATATGATATGCGCACTTTTTAGGTTATAACCTATATCAGTGTTTTTATCTAATACTTATTACTTGATAAGAAGTTAGTGATTACTGAGTCTTCCTGTCATCCAAAAAAAGACACGTTGATTGTGATTATGAAAAAATGGAATTAAGTGTATATAAATGGAGAAGATTTGTCTATCAGTAGAATTATGAACTAAATCTGCCTTATTGTAGAATATCAACCATATAATTTAAACACTAAGCTAATCTCTTTTAATACTTATGATTATACATTAGTGACAACATTAATCATTTATGATGTGTTATTTTATTTCTACCTTTGCTTGATCTCGCAAAGATTAGATTGATCAAGGTTACACGAATATGTATAATATACACCTATATATACACCATTTTGTTTCTCACATTAAAGTATTATCTTAGTCCTTTTTCAATATATATTCAATTCGAGATATAAAATTGTCTATTGAATAGTAAAAGAAAAAAAAAATCTTATAAACAAATTTATTCAGTGATGGGAAAGATGGTTATTGCTTTCGTGATTGGCTTGATCTTTTTCTTGGGTTAGATATATTAATATATGCATTCTTTTATTATTAAATTTTTTATGCGCTACTACTTAAGTTTAAGTAAAATGTTCGACAAAATTAAGATTATAGAAATTATGACATTATATTCTTATTGAAACAACGCACTTCATAATAGTTACGTGTATATGAATCCATTGTAGGTCGTAGATAACTACAATATGGGCAATGTATGCATGTAAGAGTTATGCACAACATTTTTTTTCTTATAAAAGTGTATCATAATAATCTATACTTCCTCATTTTCATTGATTTCTTTCTTCTATTTTTCTTTACGGTTAATTTCATTCGATTTTTTCCAATTTTCAATTTTTTTGTTTTTCACTTTTCTCATATGGATTTAATTCATCTCCTTACTTTTGTATATCTATTAACTTATTTAAGTAATGTGTCACTTTCAAAGTGTAAGAAATCGAAGAAATAAAGAGAATATCAGTTGTCATTAACTCGTGCTATCTAACTTGAGATAAATATATGATGGCAATAATAGAACATACATAGTACTATTTTAGGGAGTACTTAATATAAGAGATCATTAATTTAATATTTCAATTTCTTTGACGTGCGTATTGAGTGACTCATACAATTTCGACTGGCGTTATGACCGCATCGATTATATTAATATGTAAAATACACTCGTGAATGCAGGGATTGCCAATAATCTAGTCTATGGAGATAAATGCTGCCAAGATCATTAGGATCAAGGAAGTTGCATAGCCGGAAAAGATGATAATCCTGAAGCTGGTGGCAAATGTTGGGATTATTGTATAAACGATCGTGAAAAAGGAGGCAAATGCAAATCATATGGCGCTAAATCTGTTTGCCATTGTTATTGTTAGTCACGCCAAAAAATATTACACGTTTTTCTTACTCAAATAAATTACATGTTTTGACCTATTTTCTAATATATGAATATTAAATTCTATGTTCATGTCGCAAATGGCAATATCCATTCATATAGAAACGTCGCTAATTTTCTTTTAGGAATAATCGTGGTACGTACCTTGCTCATTCTTCCTCTATTCATTAGGATGTATTTATTTTTATTCATTTGTTATGTATACATCCTAAGTTCGAATTCGGCGGCGCCGCTGCATCCTAACGGAGTACGCTAAATTAATATGAAATATTTCTGACTCTCCGCATTACGCGCTACACTAGTGTCTCTATAATACTTCATAACATTCCAAAAGGTTTAAAAGAAAAGAATTGGTACCACATTTACCTCATTGCACCGCAGCAAACTATTCGCATTCACGAAATCACTAATATCTCAATTACGATGAAAACTAGGTTCTATTGAAATTTCATGCTCCTAAACAACTCTAAATGTCAATCTCATATATGACAACGGTTCCTAAACCATTATTTTATTTCTTTGGAGAGAAAAATATTACAACGGTTTTGTTTTATAAAAGCCGTTGTAAAATATTTAAATATAACTACGGTTGTTGCACGTTATTTTAAAATTTGGCACAAATTTTAATTAGCATTGGAGGGATAATATGTTAACCGGTTTTTGTTCAAACATAACCGTTGTCTTAATTATATTTACAACGGTTTATGTTGAACCGTTACCATTTTTCGATATTTATTAAAAAAAAAGTTCACTACATAGCTGCTTAAATGTTATTCCTGGAACAGCATTTCAGTAGCTACACAGTGCACTGCAAAAGTTCAATCCAACATCCAAGTACACATAATGATTAATTTACCGGATCGTTAAAATATCGACGACGCTTTTGATAAAAAAAGACGTCTCTTGCCCTTACCCCCCTCTCTCTCTACACTAATACTCTCTCAAACTAAACACTCAAAACTCAATCCCACGAATCTCACTTCAACCACCGCCACTGCCGCCGCCGCCTACCTCCGCTGCCACCACCATGTCGCAGGCCCTACTCCGGTATGTCCTTTTTCCCTATTTCCTTTTAGTTTTTGTTAATTAATTGTCCTTTTAGATTTGTTGTTAATTTCTGGTTATCGTTGGTTGGTTAAACTATAGGTTTATAGTTGGTTTTTGTTGTTTATGAATTTTTTATTTATTCTTTGTTGTTAGATTTAATTCCCACAAAATTGATTTTTTAAGTAATAGATTTGTTGTTTGTTTTTGTTTATGTGTTGTTATTTATTGTTTAGATTTGTGTTAATAGTTTCTAAAAAGAAACCAATATCACGATTTTTTTTTTTATTTCGAGATTTTCCCTCACTATGGTGAGATTTAAATGGGGGAAAATCCCCCATGGTTGGGACGTGTGGTTTGAACGTCCAACCATGGGTGATCTTTTTTTTTTCCTCTTCATCCCACCATGGCTAGACGTGTTGTTTGGACGTCCCACCATGGTGGGATTTCCAGGAAAAAAAATCTCCCATGGTTTGGATTTTTTTTATTAAAAGTCCGTCCATGGTTTCTTTGAAATTTTCTTATAATTTGTTAATTAAGTTGATTAAATTAATTTGTTGGATGAAAATATGTTTTAGGAATATTATTACAGCTAATTTCAGCGTTTTAAATTGTCTAATGCAGATGGGAGATTGAGGAAAGAGCGTTATGGTTCCCAAGGATCGTACGGTGAACTGGAGAGTCACGACTTCTAAGCGAGTAAGCGCCGTGCTCGGGAGGAGCCTTCTAGTGCACGGAGACCTCGCATTGTCATTCGGTGTAGATCTGATCTCGTCGGTAGCAGTATTTCTGAGAGGGAGATGTCACAGGAGGTAGGAGTTAGTGTTCCTTAGATCGATGAGGGCTTGGAGAATGAGGGTTTGGTCAACGACGCTTATAGGGGAGTGAATTTAGTGGACGAGGGTTTGCTGGACGAGGAGACGGAGGGCGAGGAGGCTATGGTTGATCGGTCCGTACCGAACCCGAGATCCCAGTTACCGTTGTCTCAGAGGTTGGCACGGGACACCTTAGGCCGCTACTCTAGGGTGCAGGATGGATCACCATTACGATTCACGATGTTTGGAGGCACGGTCCTCGGTTTAAGGGCGACCCTGACCATTTTCTTCCTATACCGCTACAGGTTGGACGGGCTTAGGGCAGAGCATGTCAGATGGATGCCTTATTGGACGCGTATGCCGAGTTCTTCGAGATACTCTCGCTATTCCGGCTATATCAGATTTCAGTCCATAGTGTAGCCGTACCAGCCCGATCGGTGTATGCCTTATTAGTTTTTTTATGTAGTATTGACTTATTTTTTATTTTATTTTTATTAGTTTTTTATATGAAGTATTTGTTGGAGTAAGTGTCTTCAACAATAGTGCGATCACATAATTAAATCTCAACAACAAGAATACAAAGGGATGATGAATATTATAGTCAACTGGTCAACATAAATCGGTAACGATTGGCTCACTGGAGTTTGACGTTAGTGTCATATGACGGTGGTGATCAGTTGATCCCTTGAGGTCACACCTAAAGGACAATCTCCTAATCATGTACATTAATTAATTGTATAGCGATACAGATTAATTAATCCCTTAAATTGAACTAAGTTTATATTAATGAGAATAATATCTTATTGTAATATGATTAAATAAGATTCATTTTTAGTAATTTAATTGTTATATTGCTAAGAATGTGACACCCCGCGATTTCGCAGTAAAGTAAACACATAGATTTGCAGCGGAAAACACGAGATTTTGAAAACTTTAAAGGCAAACTGCGAATGTCACTATGCTACAAAACTAAAACTTAATTTAATAAATCGTTTATACAAATTGTATCTTAAATAAATACAAGGGACATCGATCCCTTGATAAAACACAGTTAATACACTAAACTAATATAAACTACGTGCTAAGGGAGAATCGTTGTATGAACAACGCTCGCTAGCTCGCTAGCTCACTCGCCACAACTCCATGCAAATACCAACCTGCAACCTGTTCATTCATTAAAAATGAATGCCACAGTCAGTGGGGAGTAACTCAGGGTTCTCCCAGCCATATCACACCAAAACGCACATAAACAAGCATGTAATCATGTGTCATCGTGCAAACATATATATCATGCAGATAGGGTGTGAGAATAACATTATGATAATAACAATATACGAGTAAACAAAACCGTCATCCATCATCATCATGAAATACAAGACTCGGGGAAGACTCCCCTTGGCAACCTTATAGAACACTAAGGGTTTGCATCTCACCATTAGCGACATATGCTTGAGAAGGTTTGAGACTCGACATAAAAACCAATCATAGGCATCCAAATCAATCAAGTATACAATCCATCATATGATCAAACATAAGCATACACACTTTCACGGTAAATGGCACGCACTCGCATCATGTACAATAGCAAGACAAGTCAATGGAAGTTCACGCGATAAGAAGTTTCCCTTAACCGTATACGATAAGACGCTTCGTATACTCATGACTTAGACAAACATGTCCACAAGGTAAGACGTTCCCCTGAACCGTGTACGATATGACCTTTCGCACACACAATACTCTAATCCTCTCGGTAGGACGACGATAATAATACGGTCCTAGTCTAATCTTGGCCAGACTCTCGGGATAAGAAGTTTCCCGATTCTACATGTGGTACGACGTTCCACATCCAAGACTCGATCAACACAAAGGACGTCGAGTACCCCAAATTCGGCTAAACCACATGAAAGAGGCGGAAAGAGATCTATAGTCAAAAGTCAAGCTAGTACGCTACAAGCAATGATGGTTTATTTTCAATTCCGTCTTCGCTCTTCGCTAACTTATATTTCTAGAATCTCCTCTTCGCTCTCCATCTTCAAGTACGGTTTATTTTCAATTCCGTCAAAATCGTTTTCAACACTTTAATTATGGAAAATCAAGTTTTAATTCTAATAATGTTTTTTCTTGTCATTTCTTATAGGGGAAGATTTTGAAGACGAGTTTGGAGACTCGTATATTTTGGGTGAAGATTAGTAGACGGGTTTCTTATTTTATACTTCTTATTTTGGTGCTAATTGATCTTGCTAGCTAAGGTAACGATTCCGACTTACTCGACGATTTAATGTTACATAGCTTTTGTTTCTTTTGTTTTTGGTTCATCTTTCGTTTTTGTTCATGTTATTATGATTTATGGATTTTTACTAGTAACATGATAAGTGGTTATGATTTTCATGTTGTATGGTATTTTTAATATGTTAGTGTTCTTGATGAATTTGGATGATTGTTCATAATAATGATTTTTGTATGATGATGGTTGAATTGGATGTTTAAAAATGGATGTTGTTAGTTAAAAACATGTTAGAATTTATTTGGAATTGTGGTTGTTTGAACCGTGGGGAATGGCCGTGTAAACCAGCCCAAACCAGGCCGGTTCAGGCCCGGTCCAGGCCGGTCTGGGTTGGTCCATGGTGGGTCCGTGAGTTGGCTTGGGACTTGTGTCGATGTTTGGTTGTTTTGTTGTTGTTTTGACGGGTTTTTAATAAGTTAAGCATGCGGGAAATATTAAGAAACCGTTTTTAGTAAAGTCGATCAAAAAGCCCAAAACAGTCCAAAAACAGCCTTGGGCCCAGTCCAGGCCCATGTTAGGTCCGGCCCAAAATCAGCCATGAGTCACTTTGTTGGACTTGTGACGGTTTTTGAGTTTAGTGTTAATTTATCGTGTTTTGTAATATTTAGCAAGTGGGAAATTGTAATAAGTAAATTATTTAATTAAAAGTATTTTTCATAATATTATAATTCCTCACATGTTAGAAATTATAATACGAGATTATAGTTTAATTCGATATCCTTTAAGTCATGCGGGGTTTCGTAAGATTTAATAATTCACATGTTAGAAGTTTTAATAAAATAAACATGTATTGAATATGATGATTTTATGTTCAAGTCTATGTGGTAAAGACTTCTGTTTTCTAGCCGGTTTGACCAAACGGGTTTGGTCAAACTAAGATCTAGTCAGCCCCGTTTTGACTGATGACCCGTCGCGGGACTCGGGTCGGGGATTTGTCTTCATGTAAGGTTTTATTTAATTATTGAATTAGCCTTAGTAGATATGAGGCGATATGATATTTGAATATGATGTATATGCAATTAGTCACATGATAGGATGTTTTCCCGTGACTTTTTGATTATATGGTTGGTGTCGTTTTGACTAAGTACCCATAGAGAATTATGAGTAGATGGCGTCTTGACCATTCTAATTC
>JAIUZE010075062.1:0-29928 GCA_022085475.1 Heliosperma pusillum | reverse complement strand
GACTCGGTTACATAAGGTCGACTATTGACGGTCCTAAGAACTTATGCCTGTTTCTAGACGGATTGGTCTTTCATGTTTTTATGATTCTATGAATCTTAGAAGGTGAGATGCAAGCCGGCTAAGGTTGATAGAGTTTGGATTACCGGTTGTTAACTGATTCACATGATAGTTTGCATGAGTAGCTTAGCCTTCATATGCTAGGTTATATGTTAGTTATTTGTTTCATAACATGAAAATCATATCATATATGTTAAGTTTTGTATTTTCCATATACATTGCTTTTATTTTATTCATGTTTAATTAAACTCGACATTTCGTGGCTGGGAGAACTCGGAGTTACTCCCCACTGATTGTGGCTTCCGTGTTTATATTTAATGCGGTTGGCAGGTTTGTGATGCATACTTTGGGTACATTGACGAGCTAGCGAGCGAAGTATTTACCTTGGACCTATATTCGGTTCTTAGGATTGTATATTATTATACACTCTTTTATTTCTGTATTTATACGAGAGATATGTCTTCCGTTTCAGATACTTTTTATTGTATAATATTATTTCCGTATTTGTTATGAACCTTTTTATTTAAGACACCTTCTTTTGATGAATATATTTAATAGTAGGTTCCGGTTTTAAAATGTACCGATTTTCACTAAAGGGAACCTATTAGAAACGTATTCTCATCTTTTATTTATTTAAATTATTTTTTTTCTTTCCGCAAATTTGAGGGTGTCACACTTGGGTCGAGACAACTCTTCTTTGTTCTAAACTCAACCATGGCTTCCCCAAAATAGATCCACACACAAGTTTAACAACAATGAATGATTGAAACCAACAACATATATGTATCCTTGCTTACGATTAACATAAAATAAGAATATGAGATGGATTAAATATATAAATGAGTAATAAACACTTATTCATGTGAAATCAACACAAAGAATTCATCTTTCACTACTAAATACAACAATTAACACATAAAATACATATTGATATCGAGTAACACATCACCGTTACCTCGATTAGCATTTCAAATCCTCGATTCCCAAGCTACCCATCAATTTACACGAATCCCTTGACCTAAAATCTTCAAAGTACATCTTTTCCCGATAAATAAAGTGACAAGAACCCAAAACCGAAATATGGTAAAATACGGTCTTAAAATAAAGTCAAAAGTTTCGATCTTTTATTTTCTAGAAATAAAGAGGACGGTGAGAGGATTCCGAAACATTAAACGGAATTGAATTACGCTAAGAAACGAAGAAGTTATGTCCGTCTTAAGTTTAGATCTAGAAAATGGGTTTTATAAAAAACGTTGAAGGAAATGGATATTTTATGGTATGAAAATGAAGAGGAGGATGAGAGGAGAAGGTTGATATAAAAATCGTCGAGTTTCGTTGAGAGACAGATAAATGACATCCGTATT
The DNA here is from genome assembly GCA_022085475.1 of Heliosperma pusillum. Taxonomy (NCBI): domain Eukaryota; kingdom Viridiplantae; phylum Streptophyta; class Magnoliopsida; order Caryophyllales; family Caryophyllaceae; genus Heliosperma; species Heliosperma pusillum. Next base: position 28,507 of record JAIUZE010075062.1, on the reverse strand, counting down.
AAGATTATAAAGTTATGGAGGTTTAATGGTGTTTTTGGTGTTTGAGGAGGAAGATGAAATGGGGTGACATTTTAGGAGGGAGTGGAGGTTTGTGGGTTTGTTTTTAGAAGATGAGTGATAATGGGCTTAAATATTCAAGGAGATTATTACCCACTCGGATTTTCGAGTAGAGTTCGGTTATGGGCTCATAACGGTCTGAAATACGACGGTTTCTACCCAACCAGACTAAATTCTATTTAACAATAATTTAAAGCCACGAAATGACAAATTATCGACTTAAAATATTTTAACCAATAAAAGTAAAAGACGAAATTATAAAATTTACGACTTTAGAAAATTACTCATTATTATAAAATCCGGAGTGTTAGAATCACCCTTCCTTTTAAAAAGTTTCGTCCTCGAAACTTGAAAGCAGAAACACAAATTGGAAGGACAGAAATTTGGTTTTCAAAATCGACATCACAGAGACCTTCACTAATAATGACCTTTCGAAAACGAGAATTTACCCAAAGAGGGTTCAAAAGACTTTTCATAAGTATGAAACTTTATCAAAGGATTAAAAGAGTTCCAGTCGCGAACAAGAACTCTAATTATCCAAATCAAAATCAAAGTCAAAATAGTGAAATCGGAAATGAGGACAGGCGTAAGAAAATGCAGGACTAGTCACCAAACGTCTCCAACAACAAGTCCGAGCATCCAACTTAACGCGAAATCCAAAAATGTAAGCAGAAGAGATCCATGTTCGCAAAATGAAGGTACAAAAATCCATTTTCAGACTTCTTTGAAAAGATAAATTCGAAACATGGCGTAAAAATTTATAAACTTTCAAAAGCCCAAACTGATCAAGGCAACTTGACATCATACACACATACGAGCAATTTGAGCTACACAACCACAAATCTCGGTAAAAAAATATACACACAACAAGCAAGAATGAAATAAATCAAACTCATAAGGATAGAAGGATCACGATAGAGTCGGCAGAAAGATCAATAGGCATAAAACTATAGCAACGACAAGATTAGGTACCAACAAAGGTCTTATCAAAAAGAGCAAAAGCGGAATGAAGGACAAGCCCTATGAGTAGTAGGCCGAAAAGGAATCAACTTGAAGGGCAACGACAGAGGAATGATATACAAAGATATATTTGATCACCGAAAGAAAACATGACAAAATAGATAAGAGAGAAATGAACGGCAGAGCTTTAGCGCCAAGAGGGAGAAAGCCTAAGAATGGGGAAAGATATTAGACACTCTACTCCATACTAAAATCATCATGATCAACTGCTCAGGCATTTTTGCCAAAACGAAACCAGAGCCACATCATTCTAGGGGCTTTATTCATTTGATACCGCAAACTATCCTAATGACCTAGTCCTTGAGGGAATTTAAGTCATCTCGGTTACACCTTAACCGCTTCCAATCATTAGATCGCACAAAATTCTTGACAATCACAAGGCCAAAGCTACGAACCACAAATATCTAGTATCCAACTAGCATCAACTAAGGTCTATCGACAAGGGGAAAAATCCACAATCAATAATCCAGATGAAAGGTCCTTTAACATATTCTAATATCCTTAGTGCAATCATAATTCTACCTGAAACCACCAGCATAAGTAATCGCATCTGGGGAACCATATCTACTACCAACCACAAGGTGAATGAGGCTTACCATAATAGTTCTCTGATTCAAATTACTTCAAAACTCATTATCCTAATTAAACTTATAATGAAATTTCTCATCCTCAAACGTCAAGCCACAATACTCAAGAAGGAACAAGTACTAATTCCAAAGCACATATATTTCCAAACACATAGCGATGAGACAACTAATCAAATCATCTAACCATCAAAACTCAAAATGCATCGGTCTCTTCTCTTAAGAAAATATTCCTCAAACTTTGGTCACAAATCCTAATTTCCCGAAAGCAAAGTCTCTTTTAGAATCCAAAGTTCAGAGACATCTAATTCCCAAATAGTCTTTAAGACAACTATTATAATAACCAACGACAACGAACTATTATCACGCTCTACTCGATTATCAAAATAGCACTACAACATCAAGCTCAAAAATCTAGAACCACCAAGAGAGTATATTTCCACCAACAGACTCATCCTAAGGTTTAACTCACAATCTTATATATGGTCAAAATCAACACAAAATTAGCTCGATTAAACGGGTAGGTACCATAGCCGAAGCATCCTAAAAAAAACCACTAACTCCTTACACCAGCTAATAAGGCAACTACCTCACAGGAGAATAGGGAAAGCAATCACAAGATAATGAATGCTAGGAACTCTCAACAAAGGATTGCGATAAGATATGAGGCCAAAAGCAAGAAATTAAGTAGTTACTAGAGTTATGAAGGTAGCCAAGTAAAGGAAAAGATAAGAGAAAACATTTTCTTAAGGATCAAGTTTATTAGAATATTGCATGAAAGGAAATGAAAAGAGATAATGGTACGAGTAAAGGTATATGGCTTGAACCACAAAATTCGTCCTATAAACTTAGGGCGATAGCAAAAAAAAAAAATTCCTCCTATGACTTAGACAAACATGTCCACAAGGTAAGACGTTCCCCTGAACCGTGTACGATATGACCTTTCGCACACACAAGACTCTAATCCTCTCGGTAGGACGACGATAATAATACGGTCATAGTCTAAACCTGGCCAGAGTCTCGGGATAAGACGTTTCCCGATTCGACATGTGATATGACATTCCACATCCAAGACTCGATCAACACAAAGGACGTCGAGTACCCAAAATTCGGCTAAACCACATGAAAGAGGCGGAAAGAGATCTATAGTTAAAATTCAAGCTAGTACGCTACATGCAATGACACCACCTCGCAAGGATACAACATTTGACGGCCGGGTCAATCAACGCATTGCGTTCACCTCCTAACAACGTCATCATATCCTGACTAAAACATGGATACAAGCATCAAGGGTACACCCCCATCGCTCCGACATTCCAGTCTAACGAGGATAAGGTGTAGCCGGGAAAGGAGAGTTCAAAGCACTTAACAAGTAGTGCTCAAATTAAATTCATAAGGTAGAACCGACTCAAGAGATCTATCGTCGAGTTTCGTTGAGAGACGGATAAATGACATCCGTCTTAAGATTATAAATTTATGGAGGTTTAATGGTGTTTTTGGTGTTTGAGGAGGAAGATGGAGTGTGCTGAGATTTTAGGAGGGAGTTGAGGATTGTGGGTTTGTTTTTAGAAGATGAGTGATAATGGACTTAAATATTCAAGGAGATTATTACCCACTCGGATTTTTGAGTAGAGTTTGATTATGGGCTCATAACGGACTGAACTACGATGATTTCTACCCAAGTAGACTAAATTCTATTTAACAATAATTTAAAGCCACGAAATCATAAATTATCGACTTAAAATATTTTAACCAATAAAACTAAAAGACGAAATTATAAAATTTACGACTTTAGTAAATTACTCATTATTATAAAATCTGGGGTGTCACAAAGAATACATTATGTTTATGAAACATTTGAGATAAGCAAAATTGGTTAATTATAATTACAAATTGTTGTAGATTATTTTAACCAAATATGAGATGACCCATTTTATTTACATGTAATTATAAAATGTGACTTAAAATGTTGAGTCTAATTTATTAGTTATGAAATTGCATTTAAATTAGTTAAATGCACATTTATAAGCTAAATTACATTGTACATGTCACATGTCACATATGTCACAAATGACAAATTGCAAAAATAAAATGGACACCCGTTTTATATCGGTGCACCGGTTTTGTGAGCTAGATAGGTAGGATTTTAGGTTGTAATTTTATTCTAATTAAGAATTAGAAATAAATCATTACTACAATAACCCATACACTCAACCTTGAAAGTCTATAGACCTTAATTAGACTCCTCTAATTAGTTACTAAATTACTTGTTAATTTAATATTTAATGATCTATGTAACATGCATGCAAATATAAAGACATTTATATAAAAGAAGAACTTTCCTCACATTGATATAGAAATTAAATGGGCACAACAAGAACTCCTTCTTGTTGTTCTTGTTGTTCTTAAGCTATAAATATGGATGAACAAGAACAATCTCCAAATTAGAAGGTCTCCTTCAAGTTGCACCAAGATGATACCAAATAATCTACCCTTATTATTAACTAGATAATAAGATAGATATTATGCTACTAATATTAGTATATATTATTACACTAGTAATACTTAGAAAATATTAGTATTATGAGAGTTTTAGTGAGAGCATGAGTTTTAGAGAGAAGTGTGAATTAAGCACAAAATGAAGTAAGTAAAAATGAACAACTATTGTTCATTATATAGCCACTATGGTCGTACCACCCATGTCCAAATGGCCTCTTATTTTGTTTAATTTATTCACATGCAATAAGGTGGAGTGTAGGAAATGTTAGTATGATTAAAGTATGTAGGTTATGTCACAATCAAAAGGAGAATTGTGTAAGAAAAAAAGAACAAAATCATTTCTTCCTACACATGCCATAACCGGCCCCATGTGGCTTATTATGGTCCATTTTGATTTTTGATATTTGTCCCACAAATACTTATTAATCATATGCTTAATTATCTTGTATAATTAAGTGTTAATTTGATCATATAACAATTATATGACACAAATAAATAAATAACATGTACTTAACATTTTAAGTAATATTTTACAATTATATCAATATATAATGAGTCCCACAATGCTTAATTAATTTATTTTACAACTCCTTGCAAATATAATTAACTAATTACCTCTATCTCAAAACCTCAACTAATTTAGTAATTTAACGATTAATTACTAAGTTAAATCTTATTTAATCATATTAAAATAAGATATAAATTTATTAGTCAATTATCGCATAATCGAAAAATAAACTTAATCGAATTCGAGTTCTTAACTCAATTTCTAACAATTAACTCTCGTACATATCAAATATATGTAATGGACTAATCATCTGTATCATATACAAATAATTAGTTACTATTTGGATTTCATCCTATAGGTGTGACCGAAAGGGATCAGTTGATTACCGCCATCATACGACAATAACGTCAAACTCTAGGCAGCCAACCGTTATTGATATACGTTAATCAACTGACTAATCATATATATATATATAGTCAATTAATATCCCAATTATATTCCTTAATGAGATTTATTATGTGGCGCACTATTGTGCAGGACACATACTCCAACAATCTCCAACTTTGTTAAGAACAATGTGAAATTGACAACACCCCACCTATGTGGGGATTGTGTGACCGGGTTGCATAAGCTACAAGAGGGCTTATTTTTCCATCTTATAAGATGCTACAACATCTCATTTTTGTATGTATCCTTAGCTCTCTAAATCTATTCATTCTCACACTAAACTCAAGACGTTCATGCAATATTTAGAGTTCATATATTCTAATAAGTTTACTAGAGTAGTAAGAGAGTTACTAGAATTATTTAAAGGTGACTATTATATATATACTAGTGTAGTATATTGTAGAGATTAAGGGTAGTCTTGAGTGCTACTAATTGGATAGTTTCTACTTTGAAACTTGGAAGATCATCCTCATATTACTAGCTCAAGAAAATTATTTGGAAGGAGTTCAAATATTGTGCCCATATTTTCATAATCAATGTAAGGAAATGGTTTCTTCTTATTCTTTTGTTATGCATGAATAAGATTTAAATAGTTTAAGAGTAAACTATTCATAAAATGATATTAGAAATGTCAAATATCGAGTTTAAGAAACTTACAAGCGGTATCAAGAGCTTTGTTTGTTGCATGCATAATCGATTTATAGTTTTTTCGAGTTAATGTAACTTAAGGAAAACTAGTAATTTTTGTTTTATAAGATAAAATCACAAAGTCATTTGCATGTCAATATATCCTGGTCTTAATATGATTTTAGGTCATTTTGATGATTTATGGAAATTTATATTGCTCAAATATGATTTTTAGTGTTTTTATTACATTTTAATGAGTAAAATGATGTTTAAAATGCTAAAAATAGTTTAACTTATCTTCTGACCTTGAAATTTTGAAAAAATATCACACATTCATTGTTATTACTGTATGTAAAATATCTTGTAAAGTGGACTTATTTCTCATGATTTATGATTTTTATATGATAAAATGATATAAATAAAGGTCAAATAGTTAAAAATACTTCTAGTTTGAATATGACCATGAAATTTTAGTATGTTGTTACATGCATGTTTTTCTGACAGAGTAGAAGATTTCAGACTGATGTGATTTGTCTACCATGATTTATGAATTTTTAATGTAAAAATGACATAAATAATGACTTATTTAGCAAATATAGCTTAAATATATTTCATGTCATGCAAAAATTAATCCTGGTTGCATAAATGTCCCATATTTCAGATCTAAAGTTGAAAATTTAATTTGATTAATTTTCGCATGCTTTATGTATTTTATTCGATAAAACCGATAAAGCGCAAACGATTTTTCTCAAAACTGATTCAAAATTATTAACCTTGATTTTTGACATTGTGAGTGTCATGTAAATTTTTCAAAATGTACAAAAATTTAAAATTTGAAATTTGAAATTATCGTAATTAAATTTGGATTTATTTGATTAAAATATGATTTTAAAGTCTAACTTTGAGCAATTATATAACAACAAGTTGAGTTATTGTCAAAAATTGAGTGATGACTAATTTTTGAGTCCTAAATCAGTTGGGATAATTAACTTGGACTTAAATATGATTTAAGTATGGTTTGGTTATTTTAAGAAGTTATTATCACGCATTTCCGTAAAACCGGGTTTATACGATATACACCGTATAATAAGGCGATTTGGCATTTAAAATGAGCATGTTTTATACATACTATTATGCTGCATATTTATTATGAATGTCATATTTTGGTTTATGTAATTTGGAATTATGTAATTTATTCCTTGTATTGCCTTAGTTTTAATCGATATTGCCCGAAATGTAAGGGAATATTGATTCGGTTGTAATTTATTGTGATCTCATATCACTTTTATTGTATTATTAATGTATAATAGGAAATTATTGTAATTGTATTATATATTTTGTAATTATTTGTAATACCGGAGCTTCCCAAAGACGGTGTCATTCGGAAAGAAGTTCCGAGAGAGACGGTGACCTTGGGAGGCGTGCTTACGAAGTTCAAGGGACCAAAGGAGTTGGTTTCCGAATATGTAATAGATTATATGATTTTCTGTTCTAGAAAAGGCCATACTAGAAGTTTTATTGTAATGCTTGCATTTTAGTTAATATGTTTGCATGCATTGCCAAATCGCCATAACATGACATGCATATTTCATCGAGTATTCGACCGTGTCAATTAAAATTATCGTTAATTCATCGATTTAGTTCACTTAAACGAGATAGATAATAAATTGACATGACCTCTCATAATAAATAATTGAGATCAAGCCTTACCAAATGTAGAACCATGAATCCCAATTTCGCAAAGAAGTAGGCTCGGCTCACCGGGGATGAATCCATCGAATTATGTTAATAGGGGATGAATCGGCTCACCGTGTCCAAGTTGATATGAATTTGGATCTCGAAATCATTTATAATAGTTGGGCAGAGTTCACTATTTAAATGTTAAAACTTGTTTAAAACTTGTTTAAAATGTTTACAAGTATTTAAAATGATAAATGTTGACGTTTCCTTTATGTATAAAATTTGTAGTTAATATTGTTCAAATCGCAATGGCTAGTTTATCCACGACCAATGCTCCAACTCTCACGAATGTCTCATGGCTTCTGCCGATTGGGATGCGCAACTCCGCTTGGCCGTGGAAGGTAACGACAAGCTTCGTTATTTTACCAAAGCCTCTCTCGAAACACCTAATGAAAGGTCAACCGCCGCCGCAAGGCGAGCCTATGAGGCTTACCACAAAGAGTCCACCGCGATCAAAAACATTTTGATTTTCTCTATATATGGAGGCCGATTTCCAAAGGAGTGCCATAAAGATGAGTACCACCTATGAGATCTATGCCAAGCTTGTGACCATGTTTTCACAAGCTCCTAGGATCATACAATATGAGACGGCTTCCACGTTTTTCGACATGAACCTAAAAGAGGGACAAATAGTTAGCCCTCATGTACTCAAATTGATTGAGCATGTCGAGACTCTCAAAGTGCAAGGGGTTGACATTCCCCAACAACTCGTTATTGACCGAGTTTTACATTCCTTGGGAAAGATCAAAGCATATGTATAGTTTAGGGTAAACTACAATATGCAAAACATGAAAAAATCTCTTCACGAAATGCACAAGATGCTTGTGCAAAGCGAGAGAGACATGAGGCTAAATGTTAGCACCACCAAGGATGTGCTCAATATTAACAATAAGAGCAAGGGGAAGTTCAAAAGGGGTGGTAGTAAAGGGAAGAAACCCTCAACCTTCAAAGGCAAGGGAAAAGCTATTAAGAATAGCTCACCCAAACCACAAAAGGGAGCCTCGACTGAGGACAAATGCCATTATTGTAACAGCATAGGGCATTGAAAAGGGAATTGCACTAAATATCTAGGAGATATCAAAGTTGGAAAGATTGTTTCAGTTGGTAAATTTTCATCCCTATCATTTATGTTATGATCTCAACTTTGGTATAAGATACGAGTTATGATTCTTGCTCTTTTTATTGTAATTAGAGCATGCAAGCAAAGATAAAGGTAAGGACAAGCAAGCCTAAGAAGGCTCTTCTAGGGAAGCTAAGGTAGCAACCCATGGTTGAAGACCCAAGGAAGCTTGCACTCGAGATTGTCTCCCCTTTTGATTGTATTATGGTTGTTTAGAACTTTTATTTCCTTGTTGAACATGGAAGCTTTATTTTCAGGAACAATTTGTTGTAATTGAATATTTGGTGACTTGGTTTTCAACCCAAGTCACTTGGTTTGTGGAAACTTTTATTGTTCTAAAAACTAGTCATTATACGCCACTTGCACTAATAACATAAATTGTATCGACTCAAATTGATCATATTAATATTATGATGATTGGATCATTATAATAAGTTCAAAAACTAAGAATTTGATTCTACTTTTGAAAGATCAATTGTTAAGTTAAATTGAGTGATTGAACACAAAGTAGGGTATCTACCAAACCCATTGGCCACACCACATATAAAGATAGTATTTGACATGAATATGAGTCCACCTCTTTAGCTTATAGACCTAGTCTATCTCGAAGCTAAGATTCGATGTCTTTACAATAAAGTCTTTAGTAGATCACTTAAGGTCATGTTGTGATATTTTTACCTCCCTCACGAGTATGAGTACAAAATTGTTTGTGGCTCATAAGGCTATCTTTAAAGAAAATAGTAGTATTTTTCTAAAGATAGAGTGGGAGAAAATAAGCCACAACGTAAAACTAGTTAGGAACTAGTGAGGAAACCAAAAGAAAGTGTTCTTAGGTTAGACTCAAGACGAGTGAGAAGACCAAAAGAAAGCGTTCTTAGGTAAATCCTTATACTAGTGACGAGACCAAAAGAAAATGTATGTTCTTGATATAATAAGATTATGATCTATGAAGTGGAAGTACCTAGAAATTTTAAAATTCGATTTTCTAACATAAGAGACTTATGAAACTAAATGAAATATATACAAAGGAATGATGTTCAGTGGGAGTTAAAGTCAAGTAAAGACATGAAGTTCAGAGGGAGTTAAAGTCACGCAAAGACATGAAGTTCAGAGAGAGTTAAAGTCATGTAAAGACATCAAGTTCAGTGGGAGAAGTTTCTTCCACGTAAACGACGTATCACTCATTGTGAGTGACGTATTCATAATACCTTTTTGAAAGAAGTGGTTGGATTTTAATGCTGGATGAAAGAGAGCAACATGTATACTAAAATCAAAATCTATTATGGAATAGAAGATTTTAGCTTGGCATTTAGAAAAGTGTCTTATATCAAGAAGATCCTTTATCTATTTCAACAAGATGAATAGGTTATTCATGTTGATGAAAGTGGGATCACTATGAAAAGGTCATAGTCATCCACTGAACCTAAGAGTTGTTGATCACATGAGTACTAATGTTTCCGCCATTAGGCCAATCATGTATGGCATTTCATGCACGTACCTAAATGAATTGTATGCTGGGAGCATGACAAGCCTATAAAAAATCAATCCACATGAGTGTCATTGGATAGCCTACTAGAAAATCCATAGGGTTCTCAAGGAGAACTAGGGATTCAATCTTGTGTTTGATAGAGAAAATTTGGATATGTGGTTTACACAAACCCAAAGTTCCAAACTTAAAAGGATTTATTGAAATCCTAGGTGTACTTTTGTTATACAAGAAGCGAATAACTAAAAGGATGATTCAAGAGTCAATCATTATAAATTATATAAATAGAGACCTAGTACATTATGATGAGGATAAGGTGGGTTACAAGGAGCTAATGGTAGATCCTTTCACCTAAATACCTATCAGTTATCATGATAACGAGTGGGAGCATCTTTCAAGTTAAAGATCCCAACACTAGATAGAGATCTAGACATGTACATAGATGAATTCATGTTATTAAGAATAACGTTGGATGGAAGGAAAAAGCAATTCACAAGGTTGGAATAAATGAATACATGGTATATTCATTATCCAAGGCTTTAATACATGGTATATTCATTATCCAAGGCTTTATTACACAGTTTCAGAGTGACTTTGATTTATGCTCTACCACCTTCGTAACTGGGGTCAAATGAGCATCGTTTGGGTCATGATGAGATGTGGTTGTTCGAAGGGAATGGTGCGATAGGAATTGTTCACCCCTTGTCAGGGTTGTTTTAAAATCTCAAGGCCACTCGAGGAGGAGTAAGCTGAAAATGCGTGGCCACGCTCGGAAGGTATCTATGGTAGATAATTCCGGTCAGACACTTACTCTCCAGATCGAGGTAACCACTCATGATATGAGCAAATGCAAGTACGACCTCCAAGACACCTTGCATTGAGTGGGAGATTGTAATAGGACAAAAGAATTGGCGACGCACACTTGTCTCGGACAAGTGGGAGATTGTTGGAGTAAGTGTCCTCAACAATAGTGCGATCACATAATTAAATCTCAACATTAAGAATACAAAGGGATGATGAATATTATAGTTAATTGGTCAACATAAATCGGTAACGATTGGCTCACTGGAGTTTGACGTTAGTGTCGTATGACGGTGGTGATCAGTTGATCCCTTGAGGTCACACCTAAAGAAGAATATCCTAATCATGTACATTAAATAATTGTATAGCGATACAGATTAATTAATCCCTTAAATTGAACTAAGTTTATATTAATGAGAATAATATCTTATTGTAATTTGATTAAATAAGATTCATTTTTAGTAATTTAATTGTTATATTGCTAAGAATGCATTATGTTTATGAAACATTTGAGATAAGCAAAATTGGTTAATTATAATTACAAATTGTTATAGATTATTTTAGCCAAATATGAGATGACCCATTTTATTTACATGTAATTATAAAATGTGACTTAAAATGTTGAGTCTAATTTATTAGTAATTAAATTGCATTTAAATTAGTTAAATGCACATTTATAAGCTAAATTACATGTTACATGTCACATGTCACATATTTTACAAATGACAAATTGCAAAAATAAAATGGACACCCATTTTATATGGGTGCACCGGTTTTGTGAGCTAGATGGGTAGAATTTTAGGTTGTAATTTTATTCTAATTCAGAATTAGAACAAATCATTACTACAATAACCCATACACTCAACCTTGCATTGTTAAGAACAATGTGAAATTGACAACACCCTACCCATGTGGGGTGTGTGTGACCGGTTTGCATAAGCCACAAAAGGGCTTATTTTTCCCTCTTATAAGATGCTACAACATCTCATTTTTGTATGTATCCTTATCTCTCTAAATCTATTCATTCTCACACTAAACTCAAGAAGTTCATGCAATATTTAGAGTTCGTATATTCTAATAAGTTTACTAGAGTTGTAAGAGAGTTATTAGAATTATTTAAGGGTGACTACTATATATACTAGTGTAGTATTTTATAGAGATTAAGGGTAGTCTTGGGTGCTACTAATTGGAGAGTTTCTACTTTGAAACTTGGAAGATTATCCTCATATTACTAGCTCAAGAAAATTAGTTGAAAGTAGTTCAAATATTGTGCCCATATTTTCATAATCAATGTAAGGAAATTGTTTCTTCTTATTCTTTTGTTATGCATGCATAAGATTTAAATAGTTTAAGAGTAAACTATTCATAAAATGATATTAGAAATGTCTAATATCGAGTTTAAGAAACTTACAGTATTGAATTATCTTTTTTTTTTTCGTTGGCAACAACATGGAAACCCTAGCATTTCCTCTATCTAAACCCTTCACTCAACACAAGTTTTTCACACAATTCACTATCTTCTCTCTACTGTTAAAATATATTACCTCTCTTATCCTTTACTTTAATAATGGTGATGACTAACATCCAACTAGTGAATTATTATCAAAATAAAATTAATGAATTAGTTACCGAGTTTCCCTTACTATTCGACTGTCTTATGAATTATGACGAGTAATTTTGTATACAGAAAGTATCATCCTGAAGCAAAGTGAGTGGGAAAAAGTAAGGTTGGAGATAGTTGAACTATGCAAGAGGTGATTGACAACCGTTCCATGTATGACTTTACACTCGCTATGTTTGAGGGACGGTCGGATGTTCGTGGGGCCATTTAAGAGTCTTAACAACTATGAAATGTATTTCACTCACGAAGAGGAAGAGTTTTATAGGCCTAATGGTTCTTCATCCGAAGTATATTCAACCGATTAAGTGTTTGGCTTATCTGATTAAGTGTATTAAGAGGAGGAGTTGCTCGTAGTTTATTCAGTTCTTATTATTAAGAAGCAGTTGTTTAGTTTTAATTATTAAGTTGTACTCTGCAAAACTTGTTGTAATATTTTCAAGTTTTTAAGTAATGATTAAAGTTGTCATCTGAGTTGTCCAATCAGTCAGAACTTTATTAAAGTTGTCAGTTGACTAGTCCAATCATCTTACTGATTAAGATTAAACTAATTTATTTGAAAGCTGAGTTCTGCACGGCTTGGATACGGAATTTGCAAGCACACTTATTTGACCTACGTCGTTTCTCGCGATCATCGATTGGAAGAGGTCTACCATGCCTTGAACATCGAAAGTAAGAAGCCAACAACTCGTCCCGTTTTCTGTTTTTTGCCCCATTCTTTGCTTTAACCAAAACAAAGTATATTAGTAAATCATGATCTACTATGCCTCGAACGAGTCTTGTTCAATGCAAATAGGACGTTAATTAGACATTAAATATTTAACATATATTAGTAAATCATGATCTACAAACCTAAAATGTTATTAAACGGGGTTATAAAAACAAAAAATATCGGTACCATGGTCAGACATTATACACAATGTCTAAACCATGGTCAGACATGGAATTGGATGTCCATACCATGGCCAAACATAGTATTGGATACGCAGCCATGGCCAGACATCCATTTGATGTCTGGCCATGGTCTAGACATCCAATTCTATGTCTGACCGTGGTATTTTTTCCAATTGTTTTTAAAATTTCCGCATTTGAATCATAACTAACTAAAACGTAACGTAAATCAATTAACATAATTAATTATAAACAAACAATTAACTGATTTGGAAAACAAAATTGATAAATTTAGGTTTTGATTAATTTGTAAACATACCGAAGATTGTTCTTTCGTCATGATAATCGATTTAGTAAAATTGTAGTTGTTGTGATTTTTTTTAGTTCAATTAGTTGTGTTTGTTTTTTGGGAGAGTTAGAGATGAGAGATAGAGAGTTTGAGTGCAAAATGGCAATATTACCTTTCGTGATGAAAACGTCGTCGGTATTTCCTAAAACGTCGTCGATGATTACCAGCCGCCTTAATTTAACACATCACCAAAATATTAAACATAATGATCAATTCAAGCTAGCATCAAAATAATACAAATAAGGTGATTAGTTAAACCCAACATTAAAAAAAAATACAAACAGGGTGTTCAAAACTCAATACACATTGCTCTATATATACACATACATACATAGTGAGCAAACTAGCAAGACTCTGCAAGTGAAAGTACATAACTGGCCAACAAATCTCTCACCTCGCCAATGTCCTTTGTTGTGTACTTTGGGGGGAGTGATTGAGTTTCAATGGAAACTACAAATCAAAATATATAAAATAAATGAAAATATACTGAATTAAACACAAGTTACGTTTGAAATAGTTATTAAAACACACTAACCTTTGAAAAAAAGTTTATATATTTTGCACGGATAATCTCGAACATGGACCGACAAACGTAAAAGAAACATTGTTTAGTGTCTCGTTGTTGAGGACACTATTATATAAATCACACACAAATAAGCTAAATTTGATCAACCTATTGCATAAACATAAATTATATGATACATAGTAATTATGAAGAAGACATACGTCTACCGTAACAATAGTTGGAGCGATTTTTCTGTCATATTGCTCGAGTGGGCTTCATTATCTTTTTTTGATCGAAAACACCAATTCATAAATACACGAAATTATAATTAGCATATGGGTCAATACAATTTATGTGAAATTAAAAGGATACTAGAATTCAAAGGTCATATAATTACTAATGACATTATTAAAGGTTGTAAACTTACTCATGTATCATCTTTACAAATTTGGAAGTCGGTTTTCCATGGATAGCGTCAATCCATTGGAATATTTTTTATGGCACGTGGATTACCGCCAACATCCAATGCTTCCTATGAAATTTCAAAAATTAAACTGTTAGATCGTATACAGGTAAACGTGTTAATAAATTAATGGAATTTTGTTTCTTTATAATAACGTAATGTATATACCTATTCTTATTGTAACGGGCAAGCCCGTGTTTTTGGTTGTCATCAATCGTTGATCGATTATCTTGATGTATTCTTTGCATAAAAGATGGTGCATCTTCATAGAGAACGTGGCTGGACTCAATAATATGTAGCTGTCAGGTGTATGCTTGTTTCCCCTCATGTATTAATACAAGTATCTATTGTGTCATATGGAACCAGTGTTATTTTCATTGACGATTTAAATAAACTTCATTATTCGTAAAATCAAATGCCTAGTTGTATTAATAAACGTACTTCATCCAAACTAAAAGGGGAATGACATCTAACTTGAAATACCCCAGATTTTGTATTAATGAGTAATTTACTAAAGTCGTAAATTTTATAAATTAGTCTTTTACTTTTATTGGTTATTATATTTTTAAGTCGATAATTTATGTTTTCGTGGCTTTAAATTAATGTTAAATAAAATTTAGTTCAGGTGGGTTAAAACCGTCGCATTTCAGTCCATTATGAGTTCATAATCGGATTCTACGCGAAAATCCAAGTGAGTTGACCCATATGAAATTTGGGTCTTCTATTACTCACCTTCTCAAAATAAACTCACTTATCCCTCCTCCTACCTCCTCAAAATTTCAGCAACATAATACCTTCATCTTCTTCCTCATACACCCAAAACCACCATTAAATCTCAATAACTTCATAAACTTAAGACATATGCTATTTCTCCGTCTTTCAACGAAACTTGACGATTTTTACATCAATCTTCTCCTCTCATCTTCCTCTTCCTTTTCATAACATAAAATACCCATTTCCTCCAAGTTTTTATAAAAACCCATTTTTTTACATCGATATCTAAACTTAATACAGACATAACATTTTCGTTTTTTAACCAAATTCAACTCCGTTTAATGTTTTGGAATCCCCTCACCACCCTATTTCCTTCTAGCTAATAAAAAATCAAAAATTTTAACGTTGTTTTAAGACCATCTCTTCCCAAATTTTGGTTTTGGGTTCTTGTTGCCTTATTTATCGAAAAAAGGCGAACTTTGAAGGTTTTGGGTCAAGGAGTTCATGTGGGTTGATGGATAGCTTTGGAATCTAATATTTGAAGTGCTAATTGAGGTAACGGTGATGGGTTACTGGATATCAATATGTATTTTATGTGTAAGTTGTTGTATTTACTAGTGAAAGATGAATTCTGTGTTGATTTTACATGAATAAGTGTTTATTACTGTTTTATATGTTTAATCCATCTCATATGCTTATTTTATGTTAATCTTATGCAAGGTTACATATATGTTGTTGGTTTCAATCATTCATTGTTGTTAAACTTCTGTGTGGATCTATTTTGGGGAAGCCATGGTTGAGTTTAGGACAAAGAAGAGATGTGTCGACCCTAGTCACGGGCGTGAAATAAGAGGCAGAACCAATATCCTTGCGTGACAGACCTTTCACGGTCGTGACATGCAAGTAACGGTTGTGACATGCATGTCACGGGCGTGGTATACAAGTCACGGTCGTGACGACTGCAATTTTCCTCCACGACCCATTTTCGTAAAATGATCATATCTCCTTTGTTACTTGCTTGTTTTCAGCTTCTGACCTACTTTTAGAATCGTAAGTGGATAAGCTATGGCCTCCACTTAGAATTTATTCATTTGAATGTCTAGAACTATAATTATGACAGTTTAAAGTTGACCGTTGTTTTAGATGGTTTCCAAACATGTTTTGAGTTGAGCTCTATGTTTCATTTTGATTATGCTTCTTACACTTGGTCTAATGCTTATGTAACGTGTATTATGTCTTTTTGTTTTTATCATTCTTACATTTATATTATAATTTTCTCACATGTTTAGTGACGGTTTTAGCCTGTTTCCCCTTTTGCGTCTTTTATGACTTGTATAATAAATCGAGTCTTACTTATTGGATGTATTGAACTCTCATTTTCTGGTTTCACCCTTATACTCGTTATACTTGAATGTCGGAGCGATGGAGGTGTAACCTTGATGCTTTTGTGCATTTTTAGTGGGAATATGATGACGTTACTGGGAGGCGAACGAAATGCGTTGATCGACCTGGCCGTCAAATGTTGTATCCTTGTGAGGTGGTGTCATTGCATGTAGCGAACTTGCTTGTTTATTCTTGACCTCATTCTTGAGCGGGTTTAGCCGGAGGATGATGCTTGTACTCTTTCCGCCTCTTTCGAGCGGGTTTAGTCGAATATGAGGTACTCGCTTCCGTGTGGGTTTAGCCGAAAGAATCGAGTCTTGGATGCGAGGGTTTATCGCATGTCGAATAGGGACGATTTATCCCGGGGGTCTGGCCAGGTTTAGACAAGGACTTGCGTATTGTTTTCGTCCTACCGGGAGTATTAGAGTCTTGAGTATACGACACGTTTATCGTATACGGTTCAGGGAAATGTTAATCTAGTGGACTAGTTTGTCTTGTCTTGCAAAGAACAGATGCTAGTGCGTGTCATTTACCGTGAGAGTGTGTTTGTTAACATTTGAAGTAACATGGGATTGTATACTTGGAGTTGTGGGGTGTCTATGATTGGTTTGTATGTCGAGTCCCTAACTTTCTCAAGCATATGTCGCTAATGGTGAGATGCAAGCCCTTAGTATTCTATATTTGGGTCCAAGGGAAGTCTTCCCCGGGTCTTGTATTGCATGATGATGATGGATGATGGTTTTCTTTACTCGTATATTGTTATTATCATAATTCTATTCTCACATCCGGCATGATATATATGTTTGCATGATGACACATGATTATATGCTTGTTTATGTGCGTTTTGATGTGATATGGCTGGGAGAATCCTGAGTTAGTCCCCACTGACTGTGTAATTCATGTTTCATGAATGAACATGTTGCAGATTGGTGTTGCTTGGAGTCGTGACGAGTGAGCTAGGGAGCGTTGTAATTACAGCGATTTACCCTTAGCGTTGTAGTTTACATTAGTTGCTATCTTATTTGTGTTTTTATCAAGGGACCGGGATCCCTTGCATTTATTTAAGTACCATTTGTATAAACGATTTATTAAAGTAAGCTTTGGTTATTATAATAATAGTGACGTTCGGGATTTTGTCTTTAAAATTTTAAAATCTCGTCTTTTCCGCTGCAAATCTATGTGTTTACTTTATTGCTAAATCGTGGGCTGTCACAGTTGGTATTAGAGCTATAACGCTCCCGACGCACATTCGTGCACCCCAACCTTAAATAACTTAACCAATGAATAATGAAGGAGAGATGGGTAGACTTTAGGACCTAAGGTGGTAGTCTTTAGTGTACATGATTTTTGTTAGGCTCTAACTTGTTTGTTGATTGTGTTGAGTGATGTTATCCTTGTTTGTATCTACCGTCTTGAAGTGGACCATGTGTTAGCTAGAAGATGTATCCTTTGCCGAATATTGAAGGTTGACAAACCTAATTGAAGTGTGTTTCAACCTTACGATGATTTTTCATATCTATGGTGTACCTTTCACTCCTCCCTCTATCTAGATGCTCTTCCATCTCTTCCAATTAATTCTCTCCATGAGAATTTCTCTTGTCCCTTTTCTCAATCTTACCTTTTGTATTCTTAACTTACCCTTGTAACCTTTTGTGGATACCTTCTCCTGTATTTGTGGTGTAATGGCTTTGGGCGTGTGAATTTTGAGACTTTGAGGAATGTTGTGTGTATTTGAGTTTCACCTTATAGTGGTGATTGCTGGAATCATTGAAGAGTGTAGTGTATTGCGTTTTGGAGATTATAATCCATAGATACTTGCCATGGTGTATTTGTGAATGACATACGGGAATCAATGATGTGTTGATTGAGTGAGTTTCCTAAGACCTTTGAGCTTGTTGGTGACTTAATCTTTTGAACTTGGGAGTTTGGTAATACTAGAGTGTCTTGAGGATCATACCTAGGTTAAAGCTAGTTGTTATAACTGAGAATATTCGGATGATACCTTGAGTTGTAAAATGCATTTAAGTCTAAGTGACTCCCGTAAATCGGAACCGATTGTAAACCATGTTTAAATTTGTTTGTGCTTCTTAGTGCTTAACTATACGCGCTTACACTTATTGATTTTCAATTTTTTTCACCATAAATTTAAAATATGTTTCTTAGCAAAGTTATACGGAGTATTATTTTAGATACAAACATTTATAAGCGATGTAAATTGTTACAAACATATGACCAACTTTTTTTTTATCTATTGGCACGTAATTGTGGGAAATAACAGTTTACATCCCCTTAAAAATTAGGATTATAACAAAATTATATAATATGAAATTGCAAGTCATAGATATGAAAACGATACAAATGTAGAGAAATGAATTAAACCTTTGGTCCTTAGCAAATTAGGCCTAAGAACAGATATCAAAATAGATATCCTCCTAATTGTCTCACCCAAGATAGATCGAGATATGCCCTTCTCCTTTGCTAGAAAGATCGATTCAAAGTTACTGTTAACTTTTTAGGTTTTTGTGTTTAGAGTGTGATGGAGGCACAAGTTGAGAGAAATAGAAATTAGGTTTTTAATTTTCCCTTGCTCCTTTTGTTCTCACGGCAAGCCTAGGTCTCTTATGAGGAGATTTAGTCTCCTCAAATAACTACCCATTGACCGAAAAAACCCGAGTGTATCTGGACACTTTTTCCGGTCATTTTAGCTTCTAATATAATGTAATACATTATAATCGTCATTAGTCAAAGACCGACATTATAATACATCATTAATTATAAATATCCGTATATTTATAATTTTCCAATTAATTATAACTGTTTATGTTTAATTAGCTTACATTATATACAACAATTAAATATAACATTTTATATTCAATTTACGAATTACAGTTAATTCGTCTCAGCTAAATTTATTTAATCATTATTAAATAATTATATCATCATCACATTGACTAACCTTTTAGTCAAAAACACCGACTAACCTTTTAGTCATTTAATAAGGCATCAATATGATTATTTTCTCAAATAATCACATCTCTCAATCACATCCTTTAGGTGTGACTTTTAGGGACCAGTTGATCACCGCCATCTGTAGGACGATAACGTCAAACTTATCTAGCAAGCCAACCGTTATCGATAAACGTTAATCAACTGATTACAATACAAAGTATACCCTGTGAACCTACAGAGATTTATTTATGTTATTGCACTAACTGTGGAGGACACTGTCTCCAACAATCTCCCACTTGTCCGTACAAGTGTATGTGCGATAACCGATTCTCATATCCATAATAAATTTCTCCCACTCAATGTAAACCAATTTGCAAAGTCCGTATTCACAAAGGTCGTAGTTTACAAGTGATCAGTAATCAAGAGTGGTTTCCTCCCCCTCCCCGACTAGATAGTACTTAACTGATAACGAATTCTTCATTCCGAGCATGGCCATGCATTTCAGTTACAGCTCCTCGAGTGGCCCTGAGAAATATACATATCCTGATAACGTTGTGATTATATCTTCAACTCGAATCTTCAATACAAGCGCATTTGAAATGACCCATGACAATCTACTTATCCTCCTATTTTTAACTGTCTAACCAATGATAACGAAACCAAAGTCACCCAAAAGCTGCCTTTATCTCAAGAGACAGTCGATAGTCAAAAGAATCGACTCTAGGAACACTATGGATGTCCTATCCACGACCCGGCACCTAATGTTCCGAAACATTTAGGACTCCATAACGTCGTCACAAAATGTCCTGCGCAGTATCATTATAACCCGCATCTGTGATCGATCAGTCAACAGTTTGACTTATGGCTCGTTGACCCCACCATCAATCGACGTCACAAAATAATTGCCAGAGTTATCAGCTCATGTAGGCAATTACGGACCCAAAACAAATATAATGTAATTCAGTTCACTTTGTGGTGTTCAATGTTGTCAGTACAACCCACATGAAAAACAAAATATAAAACAAAAACGATGATTTCATTAACAGTTTTATGAAAAAGATATAGGTGTCTAATCCATACAAAACAACTAATACAACTCAGGAACACGCTTAATTCCCATGGAAATAACGTGCCCTTCATGCTTATCATATCTTAACGGTTTAGTGAGAGGATCTGCAACGTTATCATCCGTAGCAATCTTGTCTATCACTATCTCCCTTTGCTCCACGTAATCTCGGATCATGTGAGCCTTCCGTTGTACATGCCTAGACTTGTT
The DNA here is from genome assembly GCA_022085475.1 of Heliosperma pusillum. Lineage (NCBI taxonomy): Eukaryota > Viridiplantae > Streptophyta > Magnoliopsida > Caryophyllales > Caryophyllaceae > Heliosperma > Heliosperma pusillum. Next base: position 7,470 of record JAIUZE010075062.1, on the reverse strand, counting down.
TCTGGACTTAGGCTCCTTAGCCTGGAAGATGGCACCACTATTATCACAATAGATGGTGATCGGGTCATCCGAACTAGGAACTACAGTTAGTACCTGTAAGAATTGACGCATCCATATAGCTTCATTCGCACCTCTGAAGCAGCATATTACTCGGACTCAAGTCGTAGAATCTGCTAAAAAAACATTTTGTTTGGAGCTTTTCCACTGTACCACACGTCATGAAGAAGTAAACGACGAATTTCAGACTGGATTTCGAGTCATCTCGATCCGTTTGGAAGCTAGCATCTTCGTACACCGGTTGCGCATAGCTCATTGTCCACTCCATAAGGCAATAACCCAACTCCTTAGTCCTCCGTAGGTACTTAAGGATATTCTTAACAGCCATCTAGTGTGTTTCACCTGGATTGCCTTGGTACCGACTCGTCATACTCAATGCATATGCCACGTCTGGACGTGTGCATATCATGGCATACATGATCGATCCTATAGCTGATGCATAAGGAACCCGACTCATGCGCTCGACCTCTTCCGCTGTCTTTGGTGCCTGAGCTTTACTCAACTGCATCCCAGAAATCATTGGAAGGTTCCCCTTCTTGGAGTTGGTCATGCTGAACCTCTCAAGAATCTTATCTATATAAGATTCCTGACTGAGGGATAACATCCGTCGTGATCTATCTCTGTAGATACGGATCCCCAAAATTCTTTGTGCCTTGCCCAGATCTTTCATCTGGAAATGGTTCTTTAACCAAACTTTAACCGAAGTTAAGAGAGGTATGTCATTCCCAATCAAGAGTATGTCATCGACATACAATATTAGGAAGACAATCTTGCTCCCACTCGACTTGATATATAAGCATGGTTCCTCGACCGATCGAGTAAATCCATGCTCTTTTATCACCTGGTCGAAACGATGATTCCAACTCCGAGAGGCTTGCTTAAGTCCATAAATGGAACGCTTAAGCTTGCATACCTTCTTAGGATTTTTAGGATCAATGAAACCTTCGGGTTGTACCATGTACAACTCCTCCTCCAATTAACCGTTTAAGAAGGCGGTTTTCACATCCATTTGCCAAATTTCATAATCATGAAAAGCGGCAATCGCTAGATTATCCGAATGGAACGCAGCATAACTACGGGTGCAAAAATTTCATCATAGTGCAATCCTTGCACTTGAGTGAAACCCTTTGCCACTAGTCGTGCCTTGTATGTATCTGGTTGTCCTTCTACAGAATGCTTTATTTTATAAAGTCATTTGCACTGAAGAGGCTGAACCTTATCAGGTAAGTCAACCAGATCCCATACGTTATTCTCATACATAGAGTCCATCTCGGATTGCATGGCTTCAAGCCATAGCTTAGAGTCGGAACAGGTCATGGCACCTTTATAGGTAGCGGGTTCGTTACTCTCTAGGAGCAAAATGTCATCTCTATCATTCTCCTCGACCATACCAATGTATCTATCTGGAGGAATGGAGACTCTACCCGACCTCCTGGGTTCCTCAGGAATATTTACCGCAGCCGATGATGAGGGAACAGTTTCCTCCATTGGTAGCTCGGTTGTTGGTTCTGGAATCTCCGACAGATCGAAGGTTCTTCCTCGTCTTGTTTCTCGAGTAACGTCTTTCTCCTAGAACTTTCGCACTAAGCCCGCACAAAACACACGTTGTTCGGTAGCGAATAAAAGTATGACCAAACATTCCTTTTGGATAACCAATAAAGTATGTCTTGAACCGATCGTGGGCCGAGCTTATCGTCAGTGCTCCATTTTGACAATAATCCTCGAGCCCCCCACAAAACCCGAATAAAGGACAAGTTAGGGACTGTTCCCTTCCATAATTCATATGGAGTCTTGTCAACAGCTTTAGACGGACTTCGGTTAAGTATTAGAGCAGCTGACAAAAGAGCATATCCCCATAATGAGTCAGGCACAACCGTGTGACTCATCATGGATCGAAACATATCAAGCAATGTTCGATTTCTCCGTTCGGACACACCATTCAATTGTGGTGTTCCAGGTGGAGTTAACTGTAGTACTACACCACAGTCTTTAAGGTGTTGATCAAACTCATTCGAACTATATTCGCCACCCACGTATCTGAATCGTAGTGCTTTAAATCTTTCTATCCCCAGCTGGTTTTTCAACCTTATTCTGGATTCCTTGAACTTGTCAAAGGACTCACTTTTATGCGTCATTTAAGGAACATAACAGATAACCATATCTACTCCAATCGTCGTAAAAGTGATAAAAATACCTTATAGCCATCTCAGCGTTGATTGACTAGGTCCAAAAACACAATCATTATGTATGGAGTCCCTAATAGGTCAAGCAGCTCGCATTCCAACACGCTTTTGAAGGAAATTCGAGTCATTTTGCCTATGAGACATGATTCACACGTGCCAAAAGATTCATAGTCAAATGGGGAGATAGTCCCATTATCAATGAGCTTCTTCACGCGTTTTTCATTTCTGTGTCCCATACGGCAATGCCATAAATAGGTTTGATCTTTGTCACCAACCTTTGCTTTCTTACTACTCACATGCATTATCTCTGTGGTTTGATCTAAAACATATATTCCATTTATGGAAACAGCTTTACCATAAATCATATCGTTCAAAGAGAAAATACAGCTATTATTCTTTATTACAAACGAAAATCCGTCCTTATCAAGTACGGAAACTGAAATAATGTTCTTAGATAAACTGGGTACATAGTAACAGTTATTCAGAAATAACTCAAAACCACTAGGGAGTTGGATTACATCTGTTCCCACTGAAACGGCAGCAACTCTAGCTCCATTCCCCACCCGCAGGTCCACATCACCCTTTGCGAGAGTTGTGATGCTTCTTAGGCCCTGCAAATGATTACACAGATTAGAACCACAACCAGTATCTAGTACCCAAGTTCCGAAACTTGCATGGTTAATCTCAATCATATGAATAAAAGACGACGTACCAACAGGAATGACGCGGCCTGATTTTACGTCTTCAGCATACACGGGGCAGTTTCGCCTCCAATGCCCAGACTTGTGGCAATGGTGGCACTCCACGTTCTCTTTGCTCTTTGTCTTGCCTTGTGAGCTACCGCTAGTCTCACCAGGCCCACTCTTGACCTTTCCTGGCTTTTTGAACTTTGGCTTCCCTACAGCTAGGTCAGCTTGAGCCTTGCCCTTACCCCCACCCTTGTTGTTAATCATGAGAACGTCCTGTTTCACGCTCCCACTCAATTTCAGATCACTCTCGGTCTGTACGAGAAGTGAGTGGAGCTGATGAAGACTTTTCTTCATATCAGTCATATAGTAATTTGCCCTGAAAAGGGCAAAACCATCATGAAGTGAATGGAGCACACGATCAATAATGATCTTCTCATCGATTTTATAACCAAGAGCCTCCAGCTTCTCGACATTCTCGATCATAGCAAGAATGTGTGGGCTAACCGCTTGGCCCTTCTGGAGTTTCGCTTCAAAGAAGCGACATGTATACTCATAGCTAACGATCCTCGGAGCTTTCGAGAACTCGTTAGAGAGAGTGGTGAAAATCTTGTTTGCACCCGGGGCTATGAATCGCCTCTGCAAATTGGATTCCATTGAAAAGATGAGTACGTTCTTTATCGCACCCGCCTCCATTACGAAATCACTATAAGCAAATGATTCATTGGCTCCTGCATTGGGGCCTGGGTTAGTCGGTAGAGGCTCAGTCAAGTACTTGAGCTTACCGTCAGCAATGGCAGCATTCCGTAATGCCGCCTCCCAGTCCGCAAAGTTGGACCCATCATTCTTCAGTCGCGTGGACTGTTTCATGTTGTCCATAAAGATCTTTAGCCAGGACTCGCGAGCGAGTGTAGCACTTGGCATTGGGTCGTCTGTACGTCCAGCCATTTGTTATTTTTGCAGTTATATCTTTATATAACGGATTCAAGAAACTGTGAAAAGAAGAAAAATTATGATAAGTTTCATCGTTTTAAAATTAAGTCTTTAATGCAAAAAACTGTTTAATGCGATGACTCATTCATTTATACAATTGACCTCCCTCAAGAATTATATAAATGATCCCAAGACTCAATTTCTGTAAATTGATGAGCCAACCTCTTGGCTAATTCTACCTTTAGAGTTCTCGGTCGATAAATTTCTGTAAATTCTATCTTTAGTCCATTATAATCCCGAGATATTACTCGGACTACAATGTTGAGGTAAAATAGGTCAACACTCACTACTTACCCAACGTAGAAGGGGTCATATTATGACTTCCGACGAAGAAGGGGTTCATAGCAGTTTTTCCTATAAAGACTAATCTCAATTTTCATTTTAGAGGAAAATCCCATCATCTTAAATTTAACTCATTTTAAGTGAACAAATTCTAGCATTTCGTGAATGATTTAGACTAAGGTGATGGCCCTATGAACGAGTGACATCTGTATGTCTATGATGAAAATTCAAAACTATATGAAACATTTTTCATGCATTTTTAGGTGGTTTGGTTTAGGCGGAATATGATGCAGTTATTTAACATGTGAACGAAAAAAAAAAAACGGAAAAATACGTAAACTATTACAATGGTCCTAGTGTGGCCTACCTACCAAAATGAACAGTAAATACAAGTTTGGAATCCATCCTTATGGACCCGAGAAGCTTGACTTTGTCTCATCTTGGTCCATGTAGCGGGAGTGAGCATCCGATCTCCGTCTCAAGTCTTCTTAAAATTACATTTTAAAAATTACAAAATAAACCTATTTACATTCTAATTCCAAAACATAATTAAAAGAAAAATAAAAGGAGATTCAAGATCTCAAAATTACAACCAAACCATGTTTTCATCATTACGAAAACATGATTAACTAAAGCCACACTAGGTATTACATTTTTCAACCAATTGCAAAAATACGTAAAACAAACCATTCATTCATTCATTCAAAAAATTGCATCAACTATATAAATTAATACTACAAAACATAATTCATTAATTATGTTGATTAATTATCCAAACCACCATTCAAACTGATCAAAATTATGTGACAATTCCTTAATTGCCCACAACAATTTTAATCTTACATAATCCATTTTTATTTTAAACCTTTTTAAAATAATTGGGTATCATTATTGTGAACCTTTTCACAATAACAAACAAACAAACATTATCTTTATAATGTAAAAAAAAACAAACAAATTTTTTTTTTCTATACTGATCACTGTTCATCGTGAACAGTACCAGTAAATTTTTTTTTTTTTTTTTTTTTTTTTTAACTTTTTTTCTAACGGTTTAAACCAAAAACCGGAAAAACATTAAAATAAATACAAAAAACTGCTGTAAACAGCAAAAAAAAAAACACAGGAAATTTTTTTTTTCAACAGTAGCAGTACAGTAGCATTACTGCAAAAAAAATTTTTTCGGTGTTGCATATATTGCTAGATCGGTACAAAATTCAATATCTAATCGTTATTAAATATTGATTCAAACTAGATTATTCAATTTAACCTTTTAAAATGAACATCTAAATCATGATTAAATCGATTATCGTTATATTCATTTAATCACAATCTCTTTGAACATCATTAAAATTGAATCATTGTTCAAAAATCATCAATTAAAACAATGAATCCGAAAAAATAGCAACATCAAAATCAAAACAATTCCATCTTATTTTAATTCAATCCTTATCAAATTAAAACAATCACAAATTTATTATATTGAATTTTAACCTATTAAAATAACAATATCAATAAATCAACAATGGTATAAACAAAACCCTAAAAAAAACATCACACGGCTTCACAAAAAAAAAAAACAGCCGTGAGTTTTTTTTTTTCCGGTAAAACAAATTTTTTTTTTTTTCTCAAATTTATATTTCATAAAAATGAAAAACATATAATATAATTTTGTAGCCAAATGCTCTGATACCACTTGTGGGAAATAACAGTTTACATCCCCTTAAAAATTAGGATTATAACAAAATTATATAATATGAAATTGCAAGTCATAGATATGAAAACGATACAAATGTAGAGAAATGAATTAAACCTTTGGTCCTTAGGAAATTAGGCCTAAGAACAGATATCAAAATAGATATCCTCCTAATTGTCTTACCCAAGATAGATCGAGATATGCCCTTCTCCTTTGCTAGAAAGATCGATTCAAAGTTACTGTTAACTTTTTAGGTTTTTGTGTTTAGAGTGAGATGGAGACACAAGTGAGTGAAGAAATTAGGTTTTAATTTTCCCTTGCTCCTTTTGTTCTCACGGCAAGCCTAGGTCCATTATGAGGAGATTTAGTCTCCTCAAATAACTACCCATTGACCGGAAAAACCCGAGTGTATCTGGACACTTTTTCCGGTCATTTTAGCTTCTAATATAATGTAATACATTATAATCGTCATTAGTCAAGGACCGACATTATAATACATCATTAATTATAAATATCCGTATATTTATAATTTTCCAATTAATTATAACTGTTTATGTTTAATTAGCTTACATTATATACAACAATTAAATATAACATTTTATATTCAATTTACGAATTACAGTTAATTCGTCTCAGCTAAATTTATTTAATCATTATTAAATAATTATATCATCATCACATTAACTAACCTTTTAGTCAAAAACACCGACTAACCTTTTAGTCATTTAATAAGGCATCAATATGATTATTTTCTCAAATAATCACATCTCTCAATCACATCCTTTAGGTGTGACTTTTAGGGACCAGTTGATCATCGCCATCTGTATGACGATAACGTCAAACTTATCTAGCAAGCCAACCGTTATCGATAAACGTTAATCAACTGATTACAATACAAAGTATACCCTGTGAACCTACAGAGATTTATTTATGTTATTGCACTAACTGTGGAGGACACTGGCTCCAACAGTAATAATATGTTAAATATTTTATTCTATTTAAGGAATCTGGTTCAAAAACCACTTCTCCGATTTTGTTTTTTAAGACAGCAACCACGATTCAATTTAGGTTTACAGTATAAATCGTAAAATAAAGATGACTATGTTCTCTAGAATTCTTCTAATATTATTTTCTATGTCTATTTAAATTTATTTAGGTTCATTTTAGAGTACCTATATTTTGTGCAAAATATATCGTTTGTAAGAAATCATCGTACATTCACTAATAAAATCATTTTAGAACATATATAAATTATTTATATATGCTCATGCACCTTTGGAGTGTATTAAGATAGTTAAGGTATAAAGTCATCCTTAAAGAAAAGTTTAAATAGATGATTGAGACCAAAGTATTAGCCTCAAAGCTTAATAATAAGTCCCCCACTATCATGCATGCATGTTAAATTGTTTCAAAGTAATATAATATGGACTCATGTTAATATTATTAAAGCTAAAGATGTCGTTGAGTGAACCTGTCACTTTTGGTTGATATGATATGCGCACTTTTTAGGTTATAACCTATATCAGCGTTTTTATCTAATACGCACTTGATAAGAAGTTAGTGATTACTGAGTTTC
>JAIUZE010075061.1:0-39610 GCA_022085475.1 Heliosperma pusillum | reverse complement strand
AAGTCAAGAAAAGTCAAAGATGACTTAAAACGGGATTTTCATGAAATCTCGCAGAAATTCCAAATACGAACTCGGAAATTCCAAATACGACTCGAAACAATAAATTCTATTTTAAAACTTAAATTTGCTGAAAAGTATCCGAAAAATATTTTTACTAGAAAAATTGAGTACTTTTTTGGGTTGTTACAAAGGTAGCCAAGGGAATGAGAGTACAAAGCACAAGACAAAATAGTGCTCAAACCGTATCATTTGTAAAAACCAACTCAAAGTGGGAACATACCAAAAACCGTCACAAAACATGAAAATAGGGAATCATATAAGTTTAAATATGATAAACATTTGTCAATACACGATACATAAGTATTAGAACAAGTTTATGAAGCATAATTGAAACACCAAACTAGGGGCTAAGACAAGAATAGAAAACACACAACACAAGACAAGGACAAGATAGATAAAACCCTGTATTCAGGACTACCAAGACAAGCACAGATAGTTCTAAATGCAGTGAATCCCAAGCTAAACTCACCTACTAAGACAAGCACAAGTGAATGACCCTAACTCAGGCCAACAAACTAAGACTAGCACAAGTTTGTTGAGGGTTGAGAGCTAACCAAGGCTGGCACAGGTTAACAAAGAAAGAGTGAAAACTCTGGTTTTTATCATTCAGCATTCTGAGTTTCTTTCAAGGCAAAAGGCTCTGTATATAGAGCATTACAAAAGATCCTCACCATCCAACATAAGACTACATCTAAGGGCTTAAAAGGACCCTTGAAATAACAACAAATGAGATACAAAAGTCTACTAGTAAGAAGAGCAAAAACAGACTGCAACAACTTCAGAAAAAGCAACTGAAAAGTAAGTTTGTCTCCTTTCCTGAAATGGCATTGTTTGAGCAGTTTTCTTTGGGGTTGTTTTGGCTGTCTGGTGCTTCAAATGGAACCTTGAGAGGGACTTCTAAGCTCCTTCCAACGTCCTTATTACTACTACTAAGGGTCACACAAAAGTAAGATGCCTTTGTTCATCCATTGGTCTTGAAACCAGCCTGGCTCTCAAAGTGACTGATTAACTTGTGGGCTGTTTTACTTGAACTTCCAAGGATAATTTGGAAAAGTTATCCTGGACTTTTTTATAGCTAAGGACCTCAACTAGATGGGAAAAGAAGTTGGAGCCCTTGCTTGGACAATTGCTGTAGGATATGTGGCCTGGAACTGGTACTTGTGTCTGTGGAATCCTTCTGGTTGTTGTTGATTTGGGACCTTGTTACTCTGGTTGGCATGGCTTGTGTAGATGTTGTTGTTGCTTGATCATGAGCCTTTGATGGTGTCATAACTTGATTGTGTGTTGCTTGGACATGGTTACCTTTTGTTGCTTTTGAAAACTTAGTTGTTTGGACTTGATCTGCCTTAGACTGAAAATGGGTGTCTTTGTTGGTTGTTGTCTGAACTGGATTGCCAAATGAGGTTGCTCCCCTAGCTCCTGCTTCATCCTCCCCAGGTTGGAAAGATTTGAGCATCAAATCTCCAGGGTTCTCTTCTTCACTGTCATAGTAGGGGCTAAGGTCTCCTATGTTAAATGTGCCATGAACTCCATATTCTCCTGGCAAATCCACCTTGTAAGCATTGGCTCCCACCTTTTCTATGACTTCAAAAGGGTCTTCTGCTCTAGGCATAAGTTTGTTCTTTCTTTTGCTTGGGAACCTTTCCTTTCTGAGGTGTAACCACACCAGGTCACCTGCTTGAAACTCCTTCTTTCCTCTTGGCACCTTGGCTTTGATTTTGTACTGCTCATTAGTCTTCTCTATGTTTCTCTTAACCTGTTCATGCAATCTGAGCATTTGTTCCACCCTTTTCTTGGCATCATAGTTCAGTATCTCTTTAGGCACATTGGATAGCTCCATAGGCATGAGTGGGTTGCTGCCATAGACCACCTCAAAGGGATTGTGGCCAGTACTTGATGAAGGGGCCCTGTTGAAGGCAAATTTTGCTTGGGCTAGTTTGAGATCCCAATCTCCTAGTGACTTCTTCACAATGCACCTCAGTATTCTCCCTAGGGTTTTGTTGGTGATTTCTGTTTGACCATCAGTTTGAGGATGGTGGGATGTACTAAAAAGCAGCCTGGTGTCTAGGAGCTTCAACAGGGTCTTCCAGAAGTAACTCATAAACTTTGTATCCCTGTCTGAAACAATTGATCTAGGCACTCCATGTAGTTTGACTACTTATTTTAAGTAAAGCTCAGCAACCCCTGAGGCATCCTCAGTCTTCCTACATGGCACAAAGTGAGCCATTTTGCTAAATCTGTCAACCACAACCATGATGGAATACTTTCCCCTAGGAGTCTTGGGCAGAGCCACAATGAAATCCATGCTGATGTCTTCCCAAGGTTTGTCAGGTACAGGCAGTGGAGTGTAAGGTCCTGCTTGGAAAGAACTCTTTGCCTTTTGGCAAGTAGAACACCTCCTAAGAATAGCTTGAACATCCCCTTCTATCCTAGGCCAATAAAACTGATCTTGCAGGATATCCATGGTCTTCTGCACCCCAAAATGTCCTGCTAGCCCATTAGAGTGGACTTCCCTCACCAATAGGTCCCTGTATGAGCCCCTGGGGACACACAATTTGTTCCCCTTAAACATGTAACCTTCCTGCAGCTGATACTTGGTCTCTTTTACTCTAGGACTGTTCTGCAGGGTTAACCAATCCTCCATGAAATCAGGATCATCCTGGTACAGCTCCTTCATAAACTCAAAGCCTAGCACCCTTTGTTGGATTGTCACCAACATAGAATGTCTCCTAGACAAGGCATCTGCTACCACATTTGACTTACCTTCCTTGTATTTGCTTGAGAAGTTGAAGGACTGAAGGTATTCAACCCATTTTGCATGCCTTGCACTGAGCTTGTGTTGGCCATTTATGTATTTCAAGGCCTCATGATCAGAGTGAAGTACAAAAGGCTTGGGTTTAAGATAATGGCTCCAGTACATGAGGGCTCTCACCAAGGCATAAAACTCCTTGTCATATGTGGAGTAATTGAGCTTAGCCCCATTGAGCTTCTCACTGAAGAAGGCCAAAGGATTCCTTCCTTGGATGAGTACTGCTCCAATCCCTACCCCACTTGCATCACACTCTACTTCGAATAGCTGATCAACATCAGGTAGAGCTAGTATAGGTGCCTCACAAAGCTTCTTTTTGATGAGCTCAAAGGCTGCTTGTGCCTGTTCAGTCCACTTGAACTCACCCTTCTTCATCCCTTCTGTTACAGGCACCATGATAGTGCTGAATCCCTGTATGAACCTCCTATAGAAGAAGGCTAGGCCATGAAAACCCCTAACCTCAGTGATGTTCTTGGGAATAGGCCAAGACTTGATGGCTGCAATCTTCTCCTGATCCACAGATATGCCCTTGGCAGAGATGACATACCCCAAGAATTTAACCTCCTCAGACATGAAAGTACACTTCTCCATTTTCCCAAAGAGCTTATGCTCTCTCAGTTTTAGAAACAACAACTTTAGATGGTTCAGATGTTCAGATTTGCCCTTACTATAGACCAGGATATCATCAAAGTACACCACAATGAACTGACCTATGAAAGGCCTTAAGACTTCAGTCATAAGTCTCATGAAGGTACTAGGGGCATTGGAGAGACCAAATGGCATCACCAGCCATTCATAGAGCCCATGCTTGGTTTTAAATGCTGTTTTCCACTCATCCCCCTCCCTGATTCTCACCTGCTGGTAACCTTGCCTAAGATCTATCTTGGAGAATAGACTGGCTCCACTTAACTCATCCAACATGTCATCCAGCCTTGGGATGGGGAACCTGTACTGGACAGTGATATTGTTAATGGCCCTGCTGTCAATACACATTCTCCATGAACCATCCTTCTTAGGAACTAGGAGGGCAGGCACTGCACAAGGACTCAAAGATTCCCTAACAAATCCCTTTGACATCAGCTCCTCCACCTGCCTCTGCAACTCTTGGGTGGACTTGGGGTCACTCCTGTATGCTGGCCTGTTAGGTAGCATGGCACCTGGAATGAGGTCTATCTGGTGCTCTATGCCCCTTAGGGGGGGAAGTCCTGATGGTAGTTCCTCTGTAAATACATCCTCATGCTCACTGATCAGCTCCTTTACCTCTGGGGGCACCTCAACTGGTTCCTCAACCTGTTTGGATAAGAGGAAATATACAGGTTGTTCTTGTTCCACCTCTCTGAGCATGGCTGCCTCTGTGAGGAAAAGAACCTCCTTGGATCCACTGGTACTAGGACTACCATAGTCCCTAGTGTTGGGGGGTAAAGGTGTCAGGACTATCCTTTGATTCCCATGTCTAAAAGTGTACACATTGCTCTTCCCTTTATGCAAGGCATCTTTATCAAACTCCCATGGTCTGCCCAGCAGTAAATGGCATGCATCCATAGGCACTACATCACAAGTCACCTCATCCTTGTAGGGGCCTCCAATAGAGAAGGACACTAAACATTGTTGATCAACCCTTACTTCAGCACCCTTGTTCAACCATCTGAGTTTGTAAGGGTTGGGGTGGGGTTTGGTCTCCAAGTCAAGCTTGTTAACCAAGGTAACTGAGGCCACATTGGTGCAACTTCCCCCATCTATGATCACATTACAAACCCTCCCTTGAATAGTACACCTGCTCCTAAAGATTAGAGATCTCTGGTCTTCTTCTAGGGGTTGATGCTGAGAGTGCATAACCCTCCAAAGAACAAGGTTGTGACCAGGGTCTGGTGGGGCTACTACCAAAGGGGCATCACCTTCCTCTTCCTGTTCTCCTGTTCCCTCCTCCTGCTCATACTCAATGAGCCCTTCCTTCTCCCATTCCATGACTTCCACTGCTGTCAAGGCTCTTCTTGAGGGCCAGTCTCTCTTAAAGTGGCCATAACCTTGACATTGATAACATTTTCTCTTCTCTTCTGACGGGGTGAGGGTAGGTTGCTGACTTACAGGTGCCTTACCCTTGTCCAAGGGGTTCCTATTAAAAGTTATGGGAGTCCTAGGACCCTCCCCAATTCTGACCCCAGCATAAGGTTTAGTTATAGCAGGTTTGGTGAAAGACTTGGTTGTTCCCTTCCCCATTTTCTCAACCCTAAGGGATAGGTTAACCACATCCTCAAAGGACCATAGGGGCTGCATCCTAACCTTGTTAGCAATGCCTGGGCTTAGGCCTTCTAGGAATCTAGCAATCATTTGTTCAGGTTTCTCAGTGATGTCACATTGAAGGGTAAGCTGCTCAAACTCTCTCAGATAAGACTCAACAGATTTTTCATTTTGTTTTAGTTTAGACAGCTTGATGAACAAATCCTGAGTATAATCCTTAGCAACAAACTTGTTCAACATTTTTTTCTTCACCTTAGACCAGGATTTGATGGGTTCCTTACCCTCCCTAGCCCTTAGACTCTTCATGGTTTCATACCACAGGGAAGCATACCCTTTCAATTTCAGAATAGCTACTTTAAAGGCTTTAGCATCATTGTATCCTTTGTATTCAAAGACTCTCTCTATATCCCTAAGCCATTCTAACAAATCATCAGGATTTAAGCTACCAGAAAACTCAGGAATGTCTATCTTGAGGTGTTTATCAGTGAGGCCATGCCCTGAAGCTCTGCTCCTTGTGGATTCATCTGAGTCTAAAGGTTCCTCCTCTTCAGGTGGTCTGACCCTGCCTCCTGGTGGACCTAGGCCTCTCCCACGACCTCTGCCTCTTCCTCCAGCAAATATTTGGTTGCCTATCACCTGATCCAAGGCTCTGGTTAGGGTGGTTACAACCCCAGCCAGGTCCTCCATCCTTGCTTCTACTTCTGCCAATCTCTCTTCACTCATTGGGCTATTTTTGTAGTTTTGAATGTAGTTTGGTTAAATGAACTCACAGTAGAAATAAACCTTAGCTCTGATAACCAATTTGAAACACCAAACTAGGGGCTAAGACAAGAATAGAAACACACAACACAAGACAAGGACAAGATAGATAAAACTCTGTATTCAGGACTACCAAGACAAGCACAAATAGTTCTAAATGCAGTGAATCCCAAGCTAAACTCACCCACTAAGACTAGCACAAGTGAATGACTCTAACTCAGGCCAACAAACTAAGACTTAACACAAGTTTGTTGAGGGTTGAGAGCTAACCAAGACTGGCACAGGTTAACAAAGAAAGAGTGGAAACTCTGGTTTTTATCATTCAGCATTCTGAGTTTCTTTCAAGGCAAAAGGCTCTTTATATAGAGCATTACAAAAGATCCTCACCATCCAACATAAGACTACATCTAAGGGCTTAAAGGACCCTTGAAATAACAACAAATGAGATACAAAAGTCTACTAGTAAGACGAGCAAAACAGACTGCAACAACTTCAGAAAAAAGCAACTGAAAAGTAAGTTTGTCTCCTTTCCTGAAATGGCATTGTTTGAGCAGTTTTCTTTGGGGTTGTTTTGGCTGTCTGGTGCTTCAAATGGAACCTTGAGAGGGACTTCTAAGCTCCTTCCAACGTCCTTATTAATACTACTAAGGGTCACACAAAATTAAGATGCCTTTGTTCATCCATTGGTCTTGAAACCAGCCTGGCTCTCAAAGTGACTGATTAACTTGTGGGCTGTTTTACTTGAACTTCCAAGGATAATTTGGAAAACTTATCCTGGACTTTTTTGTAGCTAAGGACCTCAACTAGATGGGAAAAGAAGTTGGAGGCCTTGCTTGGAAAATTGCTGTAGGATATGTGGCCTGGAACTGGTACTTGTGTCTGTGGAATCCTTCTGGCTGTTGTTGATTTGGGACCTTGTTACTCTGGTTGGCATGGCTTGTGTAGATGTTGTTGGTGCTTGATCATGAGCCTTTGATGGTGTCATAACTTGATTGTGTGTTGCTTGGACATGGTTACCTTTTGTTGCTTTTGAAAACTTAGTTGTTTGGACTTGATCTGCCTTAGACTGAATATGGGTGTCTTTGTTGGTTGTTGTCTGAACTGGATTGCCAAATGAGGTTGCTCCCCTAGCTCCTTCTTCAATAATGAATAAAAAACATAGATACCTCTCCAAAACAACGTTGTTTGGAAACCAACGAAAACAAGGGTCCACTTCAAACGGTCATAACTAGAGTTCTAGACATGCAAATGCATAAATTCCAAATGGAGGTAATAGTTTATCCTCTTACGGTTCCAACGAGATGTCACACGCCCAAAACAAGCAAGTAACGAAGGAGATATGATCATTTTGTGAAAAGGGGTTAGTGCAGGAAAATTTCTGTTGGCAGCGTGTGACGCAGCCTGCGTCACCACGACGCAGCCTGCGTCCTACGACGCAGCCTGCGTCCCCCAACGCTGCCTGCGTCCTTCACGGAATTCAAGGACGATCAAAAATCAACATTTTATCAACAACAAAATCCTCATTTATCATCACAAATCATCAATTCTCATATCAATTAACAACTAACAACAACCAACAACAACAACACAAGTCCTAAGCATACTAACCATAATCTAAATACGGTTTCTATCCTAGAAATCACATAAAACACGTAAATGATATCGAGTAACCCTTCACCGTTACCTTTTCGCGTCTTTAAACGGTTTCTAAACATTCCTAGTCTCCACCTACATACAATTAGATAATAAAAGATGAATATCATTCACCTTGAGAAAGACGGATAATTTAAAAAGCGAGAAAGACGGTAATTTTATTACCAATACGGATAGAGGAAGCTAAGAGGGGAAGGATAAGACGAACTTACGTGAATTTGAACAAGACATGAAGGCGTAGCGATGATTCGAAGATGGATGAAAATGGAGGCAAGGTTTTGGGTTTCTTAGAGAAGAAGAAATGAATTTGAGTTGTGGGAAATGAATTAGGTTTAGGGTGAGGAAGGGAGTATATGAAGGAGAAAGTCAACGAAAGTCAAAGGCGGCTCAAAAGTCAAGAAAAGTCAAACTCGCCTTAAGACGGGATTCTCATGGAATCTCGCGGAAATTCCAAATACGAACTCGGAAATTCTAAATTCGACTCGGAAAATTAAATTTACGATTAAAATTAAAATTCGCTGAAAAATGTCCGTAAAATATTTTTACTAGAAAAATAAGGTACATTTGCGGGTGTTACAATAGTCACAGAAGTTTTGAATATGAAGGTTGGGATCTTCTGTGGCATTGCCACTAAATTGACTTCTTTCTATTAAACTGATGAAGGCAGGTTTGATTTCAAAGTTTTGGGCTGTGATTTGGGGTGTAGCAATACCCCTTGGAAGTGTATCTGCAGTTGGTTTGGAATGGTCTGAAAGTTGAATCATTTTCTTTTGTGAAGATGAAGATGGAGTGTTGTTTGAAGGTTGATTGGTTTTTGAGAATGGAGATGAGAATGGATCTTCTTCTCCTTCAAGATTAAATCAAATATCAAAACGAAAACAATAAAGCAGGTGATGAATTAACAACGATAAAAAGAATCTAGGGAAGTAGGTTCACACATGTAGATTAACATATTGATGAAATTGGATTTAGAACATGCAAATAATTCATTGTGAGTTCGTAAGAATGATGTGTTCATTACAATCATAGATCAGATGGTCTAGCAGGCTTTTAGGCAATTTACTAGGTCTAATCTACCATGTCATGCTTTGTCTATTCAGTTCACGTATTTCTACTATGGAAAAGAATTCCATTTTATTCAATGATTTTGATCAGGACTGGTTAACTATCGTTATAGTCCAAACATGCATAGACACAATGTTTTAAAAGCACAATTTCTTTTATCCAATTATCATCTTTTAATCAACCTACATGGCTACCCTACACCCTAGAAAAATGACTACTCACTCATGGTGATGTTTAGCTCTAAGATGATGTTAATAATAAAAACTAGGATAGACATGTTTATTTGGTTTTGATAATATTTTAAGACTCTTTAATTGGCGATAATAACGGCGCTAAATTGACGATCTAGGGAAATGAAATGATTACAACGATATTGAAATTGAATCTAAAATAACATGTAAAGAAAATAGCAATCAAATAAGAAACATAAAGACTTTAAACAAAAGAGAAAATAGGAATACCTAGATGACGATCAACAACGACAATGATGAAATATAAACAACCATAATAGAAATTCCTTGCATAGAATAGTCGATCCACGAATTACAATACTTGAACCACATAAAGTAGATTACAAAGATGGAATTTTTTATTGATCTAGGCTAAGGATTTGATGTAAAGAAATCAGAAATAAACTAAGAAACTAAGGACAAAAAGGAAGAAGAAAATGATCTAGACGAGAGAAGAGAGGCTAGGTTTCTCTCCTCCTAATCTAGGTTTTTATGTAATGTAAAAAGAAAAGTAGGGTTTCTAATTGTGTGTAGAGAAGTGTGTTGAGATGTGGTGGCTGAGGCACTCTTATATAGCAGTAGGTTTCGTGGGGAAGGGGTCATACATTAAACATATAGGACAAAATAAAGGAAGTCGAAGCAAAAGCTCGGAACAACAAGGATACCCGATCGGGTACACTACTTACCCGATCGGGTATGTAGTGATCTTGGTCCATTGACTTTCGTTTCATCTCCCCTTGCATATGACTTGACTTTCATTATCCCCCTTGACCTTTTGAGTCGGGTTTGTTGATAGGGTTTGATGTAAAATGATGATTTCTTCGCCTAACTGATCGATCTTTTGACAACTGCGAAATCGTCTTTGCTTTTTCTTTCTTTTGAATCAGTGAATCTTCTTGAAATGCCTTTGACTTGGCCAACCTTGCTTCTTCAAATCGTCGGGTTTTAGGCAAATACTCGGGAATATAGAAAAAGGGCGTAGAAACGTCACTTTCCCTACAAAACAGGTTAGAACATAGGAATTCGCCTAGAAGACGATATTAGCTCATAAAATGGCTTAACAAAGCACAAATGACATACAAAACCGAGCTAAATTGGGGGTTAAAATCATGCAAATATTCACTTATCAGTCTACGTTAATTAAAGTATTTAAGAGTGTAGAATAAAGTAACCAATTTTGGGGTGAGTTTTGTTTGTTTAACTGATCTAATGAACAAGACTAAGAAAGTAATTAAAAATGACTAATTCAAATGATTTAAAGGTCTTCGTTCAAGCACAAATCCACTACTAAATGCCAATTGATCATTGAAATCCAGTTTAATCGATCTTCTTGACTACCATATCATGAATAATAATATTTCAATTCTCTTCAAGATTAGCTAACTAAAACATATCTTGTTCTTAAGTATCCCTGACTATTAAACAACCCTAACAATCAAGTTTAAGGTTTAATCTTAAAAACAGCAATAATGAAAAAAAATTCAATAAGGGATAAATAGCACATACAATCCAATTGTACTTTAGATATATTTTAATTGTTTCTAAGTACTAATATTAACGAATCTTGTTCAATATTAATCCCTAGTTGTTACTAATGTAAAGTTAATCAATATATATATAATATTCAATTAACTATACTAATAATAGAACGATAAAATAGACTATTAGTTGCACACCTAGCAATCGTAAGACAACATTTATATCATAAAGAACAAAGCAATTAACAATAGTCAAGATAAAGATTAGAAATGTCAAACTCACAATTGAATAATAAGTGCTTTGATAGATATCTTGAACCAAAAAGAGGAAAATTATTTCCCATATTAGAAAGAGAATAATAATTAGGTTTCTTGAAAGTCTCTCCCCAATACAATTCTTGAATAATGAATAATAATATATAAACTAGGTACTTACCTAATGCAATTACTACTAGTAGTAATAATAATAACAATAATAACAACCACCACAACAACAATAACAACAACAACAACAATAATAACAATAACACAATAAAAACATCAATAACAACAATAAAAATGAACTAAAGCATGATACTCCTCTTCGACTGACCGCAGCAGGGGTGGCGTGGGTATATCCCCGCAACCCTCGCGACCTCCCCTGCAACCTGCGCGCAGATAAGGAAGATGAATGGCAGCTTATGCTTCTTTTTTCTTCAATTCAACTCTTGATAGTGGGCTATGAGGAGCAAGGTCGTGTGATTTTTGTCTCCTTTCCCACCGAAAATATGCTCATGAGTGCTCGAAAATTATGGGTTCTTCGATTCCTTGCTCTTGCTAGTCCACTTTGGACTCCGACATCTTCTTTCATGCTCCACATCTATCCAAACTAATCTTCAACCCATTATATCCCCAAAAAGTCACTTATCATCATAAGATGAGAATTAGTATAACTAAACCTCTAAAAACAAACTTACCAATAACCCACCTAAAACAATACTATTAAACCGTACAAATCATGTCTTATCAACTTCCCCACACTTAGACATTTACTCGTCCTCGAGTAAACTCAAAAGAGTCAATACAACCCAAACAAACATCAATCCACAGAAGTGTAGTAAAAGCAATAACATTAACAATAAAGCTCATAGAGACGGTCTTCAACATAAACCGTACTAATCTTGTCTTCTTTTTTTTTGTAAATAAATCACATAACTAATACGGTCAATACAAGTAAAGTAGTTATAATTGGAATGATTCTCTCTCCACACTTAAATTGAACATTGTCCTCAATATTGTATCTGAGACTATTAAAGTAGAAGGAGAATTACCTCATGGAACTAGCTTCATACAACTTCACAAGTAGATCCACCATGCAATCCTCAACACCGCATAATGTTATTCTACCACTCGTCACACCACCTCCCCACACTTAGCCATTATCATCTCACCAAAAATACACTTCACCAACAAGAATAATAAAGGAAAATAATAATCAAATGAATACTAGCGCCCCTTATCGTTCAAATCCTAATAAGTGATCAACTGACACAAGTCAAAAGCATTACAATACAAGCTCACTTGGTCAATCCTGAGCTCCACTATTCTAGCTCACTAGTCCATCCAATCGTCATCAGAAGGTGCCCACAACATCACATCGCGATTACATCTCACCTTATTGACTAACCTACCGAACCTCTCTTCTTTGTCGCCCTTCTTATGACGCCAACGCCATTAAATATGCAATTGAAACTCAAGGTGGTGCCGATCTTTTTGCTTCTGCTTTTTTTTCGATTTTTTTTTTTGCAAAAGTAGCACTCAAAAATCTACGGGTTGCCTCCCGGAAGCGCTTTTGTTTTAGATCATTGGCTCGACATCTCGCAAAATGGTTTAACCACCTGACTTAAGATAGTGTAGAAATCTTACCTTAACTCACCAAGAAGAATGTGGGAATAAGCTCGAAAAATAGGATTAGAACCTATTTGAGCTTTGTATGAGACTATGAACAATTGACACTAGGACCACTGCCATGTACTTGTTTTACGTTTTTGTCGGATTTTGAACAAATCAGACGGATACTCACTTACTCGAAAATTGCCTCGAAAACCCCCTTAGGGTAGCTCATTTTGGATGACACTTGGTGTTCTGGAACCCTTGTGTAATAGGTAAACTTGTTGTAGCATTAAATTTTCAGTTTACGATGGTTTTAGCATGACGCTTTTCTAGGGCATAATCGCTATTATAGCGAAATGCTGTCGAATTTTTGACTCAAACCCATAATTGGGCTTTGAATTTAGACTTGAGTTGACCCCTACCCTGCATGTCTAGTCGGGTTCTCGAAAGAATGGTCAAAAGATGACCAGAAAACTTTCTTTAGTTATTGAAAATGACTTCACGTGACTTGAAATGACTTGAAATGTGCTTTACATTGTTTGAAACCGCTGAGAATTTTCTTGAAATGTTTGACACGTTTGAAGTGTTAGACATGTTGAAAACGCTGAGGATTGTGCATGTGACATTCCTTCTACGTCAGGGAGAGATCCTATGGACATAGACCATGAGCCTTCTTCTTCCCACGTGGGAGAATACATACAAGCCGAGGTGGTGCAGGAGACTGCGGCGGCTGAGGATGAGGTTCCGAGGAGGATTACTACAGGACGAGGTAGACACCATTTAGCGGGCGCACCTGTGTGGGCTGAGAAATGGGATGCTAGACATCTCATTTGGGCAGCAGAGAGCCACATGTCTTACAGGACGACACGGAGCATGGTAAGCCTTTATGTTTATTTTCCTTTCATATCTGATTACCGTTTCTTTTGAAAATATAATACTAGATGATTTTCTTCAATTGCAGGAAGCCGGGAACATGAGGTCCTTTTCCGGCTACACGACCATGATGGATGTGTATGAGAAGTTGACCAAGGAGGAAAAGGCTCTAATCGAGGGAGGAGCCTTCGGAGAGTTGGTCCGGGCTTGGAGATCGATCAAGGGGATGAAGATTCGGGCTAACCTTTGCCTGATCTGAGTCTTCTTGGATCGTTACTGGGATATGACTTTGACCTTTCATATGCCTTTTGGGGAGGTCGGAGTCACCTTGGAGGATTACGGCATGATTTCTGGTTTGTCGTGTGGAGAGGAAAGCTTGGAGTGGCCGTCGGCGGCCATGAGGGTCGACTTGGAAGAGGCGACATAGGTGATAGGTGGAACCTGCCGGCACGGGCGGCTGCTCTACGTGGGTTGGTGTCGAGCTCTTACGTGAGAGAATACTTTGCGGGTAGGACTCCTACGAGACTGAGGATAGGTGGAGAGATGGTAGGTCCTCCTCCTTGTACTGCTGAGCAAAGGGCTCGGCTCTGGTTGTGGTGGTTCTTGTCTTCGATTTACTTCGGAGACAAAGGGGAGAGGCTATCGACTAAGCTTCTTCCTTTTCTTTCTGACTTGAGTAGCCTAGGTCGCTGGGTAGGGGTGGGCAAAATCCGGTCCGGACCAGAAAAATGGACCGGTCCGGAGCGGAATCGACTGGACCGGAACCGGAAAAACAAATTCTGGTCCGGTCTCTGGTCCATCAATTTTTAAAATTCCGGTTTCCGGTCTCGAACCGGTATTTTCCGGTCCGAACTGGATTGGGCCTGGAAAACCGGAATTATTATTATTTGATTTTTTTTCTATAAATTTTATTTTATTCCAGTCTAACCGGTCCGATCCGGTCCATTGGACCGGAATTTTTTGACCGGAATTATAAAAAAGTGGGCATGTAGTATAAATTCCGGTCCAACCGGTCCGGTCCGGTTTCGGACCAGAATTGTTCCGGTCCGGTCCCGGACCGGAATTTTAGTAATCCGGTCCGGTTCCAGTCCCGATTTTTTTATCAATTCCGGTTCCGGTCCGGTCTGGTCCGGTTTTGGACCGATGCCCACCCCTATCGGTGGGACTGGGTTACTCCCGGCTTTGTGGTTCTCACTCGCTATATGAGGGCCATGGTTGGACCAGAGCTGATGGAGAAGGAAACGTCTCCTGCTACAGTTGATCCTGGACTCTTGTTGGAGGTATGGACCTTTCTTTTGATCCTTATTGAAAGATCAATAATCTTGTTTTGCATTTGATTGAAAGATCAACATTTGATTTTGTGTTGATATCGTTTTTACTATTTGCAGGCGTGGGTGTACTCCTACTTTCCGGGCTTCGCGCCCAAGAGGACGGAGTCTGAGTGGAGGGTGTACCCAGTTGTGAGAGACTGGGTGGTCTGCCGTAAGAAGAGCCAGCGTTCTTCTTATGATGTGTGTAGGAGGGGCGTGAATGACCTGCAGCTGAAGCACGTACGTACCTCTGACTGCTTTCTTTTCTGTCTTTCATTTTGGAGAAAGATCATAATGATCCTTTGTCTTATCATCATCTAGAACTGGATCATAGGAATGTCCCCTTTTTCTTTCTTTGTTTTAGTGGGTTCCGAGGCCTTGGGTTGACTACCCGGACGCACCAGTTTTCGTAGTTGAGGTCCTACTCCCTAGGAGCTCGAGTCGGTTGTTGCTGAGGACGCCCATGGGACCCGTGTAGTACTTGGGCGAGTGTTTGACTCGGCAGTGCTCTCGTGATGCTTTCACGGTCCCCATCGATTCTCCAGGGTCGATGTTTAGGGAGCCTTATGACACTGAGAGAGAGGCTGACCTGGCTAGCGTGAGTGAAGATGCCCTCCTTCTTCCTGGCGAGGATTACCCAGGGTTCGTTCGCCGGAGATTGGCGTACTGGCCGATCGTGGTAAGCATTGCTTGCTTCTTTTTATATTGAATCTTGAGAAATGATAAATTACTTGTTGATGAACCATTTGATCTTTTCAGGATATCGAGGTGGCGGGCGTCAAGCACCCAGCTTACCCCGAGGTGATCGAGCTAACGGACGCGGCTGGCTCGATGACAGTGTCAGAGCTTCCTGAGTTCAGCGCGGCGGTGACCGCTGCTGGCTTAGAGGAGTGGGAGCACCTCGTGAGGAGGGTGAGCTTCCAATCCGTGACCATCTTTGTTGCCTTGGAATGCATATGTTTTAACTTGTATTTGTATTTGAATGTAGGTGGCGCATTCTCGGCACGTTGCGCTGTGGAGGGTGACCACCGGCTGCGGGCGACAGCCATTGAGGCACTCGTAGGTGGCCGGGATCGACAGGTATGAACCTCATGCTTCCTTTTCCATTATGTTGTTGTTGTATTTTTGAAATGAAGTGACTAACACAAATGAGACATTTCTTTCGCAGAGGGACCTCGAGCAGGAGCTGGCAGAGTCTCTGGAGGAGACAGCTCGTCTGTTGAGGGAGCTGGATGCCCGGGATGCTGAGATTGCTGCCCTCGAGATTTTAGCTGGGTTTACTGGCGATGAGGATTAGCCGTCTTTATTTTGTTTGTAGACTTTGGATATTTTGAACTTGTTTTGGATTTGTTGTACATTTGGATTTTTTTTCGGGCGAGAGCCCTCAGTTTTGGATTCGGTATTAGGGCTAAAGCCTATATATTCCCTTTTTACTGTGTTATGACGGCCCGAGTGCCTTTGCTGGAGGATATCTTATGTTCCTGCAGGTTAGCTTAAAGACAGGTTTGGTAGCTGACGGATTCTGCCGTCGTGCTGCCGAAATTTACATAGAATTCACATAAGTTACATGCAGTATATAGCAAATAATCTACTCAAATAATTTACATGTGACATATCGGTAGCCTAAACTAGCGCGAAATGAGTGCCTGAATATGACAAAATGCAAAAAACAAATGTATGAAAATGTGAAAGTGTGAAAATATGACCGACAATGGGGAGGGTTACCCCCTAAAAAAATGAAAAAAAAAATATATAAGTTTAGAAAAATTGAAATGAAATGATTTTCCTAAAAAGAAAGGAAAATGAATAAGTGTGCGTGATTGGCGAAAATGTCGATTATCGTCTAGAAAACCGAACCCGGCAAGGATTAGGAAATCTAAAAACCTTGGTAATTCGGCATATTTGTCAAACCCATATCCTATAGGAATAGGAAATCATAGACGAACATGAATTAAGAAGGTGCAAAAGCTGGAAATCTTGAGAAAGAGCTTGAGAAAGAGGCGCAGCAAGAGCTACGACTCTTCGAAAGGGCGCAGCTGTTGGTGCGTCGTTTCCTGTGTTGATCAGACCCCGGTTAAAATTAGGAAAAGACTAATAGTACATATAGCGAGCTCGGTTGAAGGTTTTATTCACACAACCCTTTCTTCAATAATCCGCCTCTTACATAAAAATTCTCTAATCTCAAAAGTATATCAATATAATGGATGCCTTTGAAAATCGTCTCAAAGAATGGACAAATGAGTTCACCCATGTTAAGAAACATGACATGGGAGCCTACAATCTCGGGACAATTTTGAGCTTAAAATTAGTGAAAGTTGTAAGGCCCTTCCTAGATGCATGTCTTGAATATTGGGACCCAGATTTACATGTATTTGCCTTTCCTGGAGGTGATATTTGTCCATTCCCTGATGAAATAGCTGCCATAGGAGGATGGGACACAGAAGATGCTCCAGTTATACCTAGGGATGGCAATGGATAGGATCTGGATATGGTCCTATAAGATCCAGATCCAAATCCATATTGTATATGTTGGATCCAGATCCGCCCCATATCCGCAGGGTCCAAAATTTTCAGATCCAGATCCAGATCCGTGGATCAGGGTAGGATCTAGGTCCCAAATGGATCTGATCGTTTTCAAAATATTTTATTAAATTATTCATCTTTTAAATGTAATTTTTCTATTAAAATTACATAAAATGTATTAGAATAGTTATTAAGATTATAAGTATACATTATATCGACATTTAACATAATAAAGTAACTAATTACCGCATAAGAATGACCTATGAAATAAGTTATTAAATTAGAAAACATCAGCACTATAAACTTTAGTTATCCTTATATAATTAAAATAAATTAAAAAATAAAAGATATGATCCGTGGGTAGGATCTGGATCTTAACAACAAGATCCATATCCAGATCCGCGTAAATATTTTAGGATCCATATCCGACCCATATCCATTGGATCCATAAAATGAGATCTATATCCGCTCCATCAGGGTCCGGATCCGCGGATCTGGATAGGGTCCTCGATCCATTGTCATCTCTAGTTATACCCCTTAACTCTCAAGGGTATAAGAATAAATTCAGGCACCTCCTTGGATTGACTAAAGCTGAGGTAGAACGATATGTTACCTCAAAAGGTGTCTGTATACATGATTTTATGGATCGATTCATAAATAGAGACGACCCTTCTTTATCATATGTTGCAAGGCGCAGGGCCTTTGTGTTTTGCCTTCTCCATGACTATATTTTCCAAGGGCATATTGACAAGGAGATGAGAGGGGATCCTCTTTTCTTGAGTTTGGTGGAACAAATGGAGCTGCGCAAGAGCCCAGCTTGCCTTTGTTTAGGAGAGATTATCCTTGGCCTTGATAACAGAAAGGCTAATCGAGAGCTTCCATATCTTGGGAGTCCTATCATCTTGCAGGTAAGAACTCTTCCTCTCTTTCTTCTATTTTTTTTTTTTTTTTCGTTCGTTTTTTTTTTTGACATTCTTGCTTGCTCCAGATATGGTTGATGGTGCGCCTGCGATTGATCGAGCCCCTAGTTAATGATCAAGGATATCGTGCTCACTCGATTACCATGAGGACCAGGCTATACATGGTTGATTTCACGAGGATTCCCAACTACTAGAAAAATAATCTGAAAGGGGAAGGCGGCCCCTTGATTCGATGGAGTGTACCATGGTGGCATCCCAGGACAGTTACTGGGTCATCATCGTTGGACCCAACTCGGTCACTTCGCATTCCTGGCTTGGAACTCATGGTATGTATATTTCCGGAGAGACTGGTGAGGCAAGTGGGCCTTAGGTAGAGGATCCCAAAACTTGACATTGTTCCTCAAACTGCCTTGGCTCATACTCCAGAGTCTTGTAGGGAGTGGGCCACGAGATGGGTGCAAAGGAATATGTGGTGCATACCTGTTCCGGTTGGCTCCCTATGGGTATCTGGCTTATATCTGCGGTAGAGGAAGGCTAGTACTCCAGACGAGCAAGAGAAGCTAAGGAAACGTGAGCCTGTAGATTGTAAGATCTATGAAAGCGGTAAAGAGAGGTCAAAATATCTGACTGAAGGCGAGGAGGAAGCCGGATTCCTAGTCACGCATCCAGCGAAGAGATCGAGGACTAATCCTACTGCAAGGGTGGTGATAGATAGACACGGTAATGCTAGACCTCGAGAAAGGTCATTGGTGATTACGTCTGAGGTAACGCAGGAGCGCCCGACTCGCGGTCGGGATAGAGATAGAAAGAATGATAAAGGCATAGGAAATATGAAAAAATAGCCTTAGTCAGTTTTATTATTTAGTATTATTATTTGTTGTAATAAATGGTGTGATTTTTAGAATCCTAGCCTTAGCTTTTATTTCAGCATTTCTTTATATGTACGTGAGATATTATTACTATTTTTGGATAATGAATAAATATTAAGTTAGTTAAGAAACTGATGAGTTTTTTTTTTCTTTATTGTTCTTGTCGAATTTCAAATGTAAATGCAAATGTCCTTCTATTCACATTTCAAAATAATAGTGGGTTGAATCCTGTGAAGGATTGCCTACGTATTCATTAGAAAAAATGAAATCAAACCCTGCGCGTAGCCGAGAAAATTTAAAAGAATAATTGTTCGAAGCAAGAGCTTGTAATGAACTTTAGAAAATGGTAGAATGAGCATACTTACTCCAAAAATGAAATACAATTCGATTTATTTGATGACTAGATAAAATTGTCGAAAATATATCAGAAGAAAGGAATAAAAGAAAAAAAGAAAAGAATTAAACGAACAGATTAGCAGCGATATTAGGGTTAATAGTTGATTAAATACGTAATTAAGCTACGTCGAGACGACAAAGGAATTCAGAGACAGAGCCTAACCCAGAACAGGCGCAGCAGGTGATGCGTCTGTTCTAGAGGTGGGTTCTGGCTGTGAAGCCAGAATCGCGATCAGTTAGTGTTCATTGGTGATTTTACGATTAATTGTTAAATTATGACTCGAGTGGAAGTGATTTAACTAACTAATTTGCACTAAATTATATCAAAGACGAATTCAAAGACTAGATATAAACATATCTAACCTCTAAAAACACAAATTTGACCTAAAGGTAACAAAACCCGCTAATATAGAATTATTAGGGATCTAAATCGAACTATCTAAATATGAAAAAGGTGATTTAAACAAGACTATTAAAAAAGGTTTTGAAAAGGTTTGACATAAATCCGACATGAATCTTACATGAATTAAATAAAGTACAAAATAAAATACAAAAGATGGGATTATTACTCCCTCAGACTTACATGTTGGACGAAACGAGATTGACTAAGTTATGTTTTAGTGATAGCTCGACTCGAATGTAAAGAAAGTGCCATCGTTAGAGGATTAAAAGTTTGATTAAAAGATTGATTAAGTGTAGTGGTCAAATTGGTCGGACAAATGCAAACGTGACGGGAACCTAGAAAGATCTCAGCTTACGTGGTCGATTGATTAAGCACGTAGATGTCAAAAAGCTTAGAGCAAGATTTAGAATGCAAAGAGAGAGAAGAGAAGGGGCGGAACACTCGCGTACTTTAAAAGTGAGCACGAACCTCTCCTTTTATAGGGAAAAAATCCGAAGAGTTTTGGAATAACTTGAACACGGAAAGAAAACTAGAAAATATTCCGGAAACAGGAAAAACAAGTCGGGGAAGAGGCGCAGTAGGCACTGCGAATCTTGGAAGAGGCGCAACACCTGCTGCGTCATTTTATAAGAAGTTTCTTACTTTTAAAGAAAGATTTCTGCGTTTCTATTATAGAATTGCGGTTTATTTCGAATTCTTTCTAAATAAAATACGTTTATATTTTACCAAAAAAGATAAGTTTTGAAATATTAAAAATACGGAATATTCTCGAGCATTCAGACTCGGTTTTAAAATATGGTTTATAGAAAAATGAAGTAGTTTTTGACCCGGACTCCGAATAAACTCTAATGAATGTCAAAACGACCATATCGGCACGTAGATGACGACCAAGAGGTAAACACAAGTATTTGAGCTATCACTTGACGATAAACTTACGAACTGTCATAAATCGTTTCGCATAACAAACATGCGGCCCAATCATCACTGGGTGCTTGGCCGAAGGTGCAGAACTGAGGTATCTACAATTAAATAAAATCAAATTATAAAATATTTCTCGAATAAACTCTATCAAAATCATTAAAAAAATTAAAGTTTTAAATAAAAGGATCATCTTTTTTCAAAGTGAATACATATTAACCGATCTCTTTCGACTACATGTAATACCCTAATTTAACCAAGAGGCTTAAGCTAGACAGTCCCAGCTAAGTAGGTACTTATGTACCATCTCGGTTTTCCGAGATAGTACAAAACAAAAGCACAATAATAGAACGGTTCAGTAAACTGTATTGTGAAATTAATGAGTGTCTTACAAAACATGAATCAAAAAATGTAAGTTATACAGCGGAACACTTATTATATGCTAATCAAATACTAATCATAACTAGATAATCATCATTTATTAAGAGACTTGTCTCATCTCGTCACCCATTCCGCTCAACATCCAATTGCCAGCTCATGTAATCATTCACATACAAGATTCACTACTCTCAATTGGAACGGAAATAACAAATGGATCATGACAGGCCACCAAGTTTAAATAGTTCGGGTGGACAACACACACACACACACACACACAATTCAACCAAAGGTTGAGTAGAGATAGACATTACAACAAACTACACGGTCACCCCAACATTCCCAATCACCATCTCGATATCTCAACATTGGTCAAACGTCGACAGTACATGCCCCAGATCCATAATGTGCACATCCCTCTAGTGGCGGGCCAAAAAGAGGAGACTTTGAGGCGGCATCCATGATCAATGGCGCCAAGATCAATTACCCATATTGATTCCCAATACCAAATCCGGATAGCATCGCAACGCTATCAGTACAGTTATTCTTATTAACATCACCAACGACCATAATACCATTTTCATAAACAACCCAGCAAACAATATAACTATTACATTTACAAAATCAATTCTTATCACACACTAACAATTAAGACAATAATTCATACAATCCCAACAGATAAGTAAGAAATATCGCTACCTTTTAGCAATTCGACCACAATTAATAGCAATTCAAACTTGATCTTCTACAAAATCGTCACCTACAACCACTAGTTACAAAACAGTTACTACTCATCCTAAATATTCATCTTAGAATCCTAATTTACTAATTTACCCCCAAATTCTAGGTTTCCCTCAATGAAATTCATTAACTAAAAGAACCTATTCACATGGAAGATAGGGAAGAGTAGATGACTTACAACAAACCCAAATACGACTTGCTAAACCTCCAAATGACTACAAATGATCTCAAAGGATTGATGTTTTCTTTCTTTTGAGGGAGCGAGTAAAAAGTGGGGGTTCCTATAGAGACAATAGCTACACCGATATTGACATCGATATCGTTACCTACGAGGACTCCCCTTTTCCATTTACAAGCGTGTTAAGCTAGGATTGATAGGTTAAAACACAACTTATAATTAACCTTCGCAAAACCTAATTCCTTATGAAGTCTTGTAAGAACCACTACACTCAGGAATTACGCGAGTGTTGGTTTCGTTTTGGTCGTCGTATGTCGCACGTCCGCCGGATGAGTGTCGCGTAATTCAAGTCACTACAAGGATATCTTGGCAAACTGACGGCTCTTCTGACGGAAAAAATACTCCGTCAGAAATGTCGGGAAACTAACAGAATTGTGACGGAAAACTGACGGAAATTAATCCCTGACGGAAATTCCGTCAGTATCTGTCAGTGCAAAATGGCGCGTTTACTAAAGTCAATGGCGGCAAAATTAACTGACGGTTACTAACGAAATTTCCGTCACTAACAGTAAATACTGACGGAAATTCCGTCAGGAAAGTCAAACTAAGTCAAGTTTTTGTTACCATTTGAAGTAACGCACGTTACTGACGGAATTTCCGTCAGTAAGTGACTTTCCTGACGGAGTTTTGGTGTTGGATTTTTTCCGTCAGTTTCCTGAGTTCGTTTTGTAGTGAGTCTTGCTACGGGTTTTCCACTTCAACTTCAAACGACCAATTCATATGGCCATTGAGAGACCAACCCAATTATATTTAATCTTCCTCAACAAAACTTCCTACTTTAACTTCGGTTCGACTTTAACTTCCATTGACTTTAGCTTTGACTTTCGTTGACACTACTGGTATATCCTCTGCTTTCGGCTCCTCTATTCTCACAACCCTTACATGGCATAAAATATTTTTGTCTCTCTTCCTTAAACACGCTTCTAATGTGATTGTTGCTATAATATTTACTTTCGGTTTCACAACAATCCCCTAATAAGACGCCCTCACATCCTTAGGTTCTCTCAAAGATACCGTCTTTTGGAAACAACAAATTTTTGTCTTGTGTTTACCCAACCAATTCATTCCTAATATAACCTCAAATATTTTTAGGGGAAATTCTATCAAGACTACCGAGAATTCTTCTTCTCTAATAATCAAATACACATTTTTATACAGTTTAGTATATAGTACAAAGTGTCTCGATGGTATTACTACCTTATCCTCTTGATAGGCTTATCACATACCTAATCAAATATAATTACCCTAGGCTAGGCGAACAAAAAATAAATATAGTTAGGGAAGTAGGGGTTGATCACAAGGAGACGGAAGATGCCATAATAGTTATCATGGGTCGAATTCTATCAAGGTCGGTCTGATTTTTATGAGTTTGGGTGGTAAAATAAAAGCAATAACAAGATAAGTTACTAAAAAATAAAAGAAGAATCTAGGGGATAGGTTCACACATTAAACTTGCAAATAACATTGTCAAATATAGGGTAGTGAAGTCAATAATTGTCTACGTCAAATAGTTTCCACCTCTCGATTTATTGCCTGCCTTAGAACGGGTCCTAAAGGTTTTCTATCTTACTAGGTCGCTCTACTTAGGGGTGCTAACGAGCCGAGCCCGAGCTTGGCCTTGCTCGCCTTGTGCTCAAGAACCAAAACTCGAGTTCGAGCCGATCTCGAGCTTACCCGAGCGTTAAAAAAATGTGCTCGTAAACAAGCTTGCGAGCCTTAACGCGAGCTCAAGCCAAACTATAGTTCAAATCGAGCCTATATATAATTGTTGATTTTAAATTTTTTTCCTTCCAATATTTTCAATAACAAGGCTCGAAAGATATATGTAAAAAAAATTGGCAAATAAGTTAGAAATTTGATATATGTGATACAAATATATAATCATGATAAAATATTTTTATTAAATATGAAGAAAATCTTCTCTAATCACTCAAGTTTGAGCTGCTCGCGAGCTTTTCGAGCCGAGCCAACGTTTGCTCGGCTTGACTCGTTAACCTCTCGAGCCGAGCCCGAGCCCGAGCCAACTCACACGAGCTGAGCTTTGACCGAGCCGATCTCGAGTTGCTCGCAGATGTCTCGTCTCATTATCACCCCTAGTACTACTGCATGCCTCTACTATTCATTCTTAGCCTTATTCTATCCCGACTTTTGATCTTAGTATAAAAAAAACAAATATAGTCAAATGTTGGCGTCACAAATCGATATCTACTCAATGGAAACAAGCATGAAATAGAGACAAGGACAACATTCACACAGTCCAAAATCCGACAATATGAAATGTTAATATACATGCTTTCCCTTCACCCTAGATATATAAAATACTCCCACATTATAGCAAATAAACTAACTACTAACAATGACAATAAAGAGAGCATAATAACAATAAGAAAAAAAAAAAGGGATCGAAATAATTATAGTCAAAGGAGGAATAAGAACCTACCAATGGAGAAACTTCAATAAAAGAGTAAATAAATAATGGAACGATATTTGTTATAAAACTGAATCAAAACTTAAACTAATAATCTAAATGTTTGTTGAGAATTATTGTGAATGGAAAGTAGAGTTCTAAACCTAGGAAAGTACGAAAAGTGACGGGAATGAAGATTTGTCTTTCATAACGTGAACATAGCTAATTAGAGGATGAGTATGCAAAGAGATGGGTCTAAAAGGGTCCAACCCGATTGGGGCTACCCCACCCCGATCGGCGATGCAGCATTCTTCAATTTTCACTCAAATCTCGCTTGTTCTCTTCCAGTTGCAACCCCATTGGATCGGGACCTTCAGCTCCTATAGGGGACGTGAATAACATCATTTGAGCCTTATTTCCATCTTCTAATTATCTTTATCATGGCCCCAAGGGATAGGGGTTCGAGCGTGGGGTTGGAGATGGTCCTTGAACAAGCACACGAACATTGACGGAACTTGTTTGAAAGTGACCCAAACTAGTTTCTTCCATCTCGGAACCTCCAAATCCTCATAGCACGCCAACCTAAGCTCTCGTACTCGCCACTAATAGCTCCGCCTTACTTGGTAATCATCCAAATATAGTAAATCGATGCAAAACCGCCACAAGCCCTACGAAAGACATTAAAACACAAGAAATACCTACAATACGTAATTAGCTTTAAACAACTCTAAAGAGTGAATAATTAACATGAAATAAAGCTAATAAAAGGGAGGGAAAACATATAAATATAGGACACATCAAACTCCCCAAAAAAAACTAATAACAACATACACGTACAAGACGATGACAAAGCACGGCGAGCAACAGTCATCCCAACTAAATGCAAATTCCCACATATAGCACAAAAATCTCAATAAGACATTACCCGAAATAACATGGGCACAAGGAAATACAAATCTTGGATGAGATTTACATGGCGGTGCAGCATAAAGGATTTCATAAGGATCTTTAGACTTTTGCATGATCTTTTGACATTTGACTCCTCATAGGAGATAATCAATCACTCGAGCATGAGCAAGGCAACTTATATTGAATGACACTCTCTTATCTACGACATAATGAGAGCGCGCCTGCAATCTAATATGTTATACATTTTAAATCCACAAAGCAATGTTATTCACGATCATATGCATAAGAAAAGAAGCCCGGAAGACAATGAAGAACGCTAGGGTGAATTAGCTAAGAAGGTTGACAAATTATTTTGGTATGTGGAACAAAAGTTAAGCTAGCAACAAACCAAATATGGAAAGATGTTCATCGCAACCTCAAATTGTTTCCAACAACAACAAACAAAGCCAAAAGCAGCATGTTGGCGTATTCACATTACAAATCAATATATCACTTCCTAAAACGACTATTTCACAGCATGGAAGCAATTCTCATTCTTCTTCTCTTATGTTTTTATCATTTTCATTTTTTTCACAAGCTTCTTTATTTTCTTTTTCTTTTTCTCTTTCTTTCTTTTGCATCTCTTAGTTTCGTTTGTTTTTCGACACAACATATACCAAGTTACGGGAATCAACAATCCTAGTCTAACAAGCTCACAATAGAAATAAAATTAAGAGCATCCCAAAAACACAAGAGCACCTCATGACACATAGCAAGCCACTAGCTGAACAAAAGTAGGCAATGTTGTATGTAACTAGGAAGGGGCAATTTTTGGGCAAAAGAGTTAGCAAGTTATTGTGAATAATTTCAAATGCAAATCATGATAGCAAAACTCATAGAATAATGGAACAAAAATTATACTTGTGCGTATAGATGTAACGCGCACTACAAGGAGAATTAATCACACCTAAATAGGACTAGGTATGGATGCACCGGCCACTAGAGGCTCTACCTTACCATTTGAGTAGTTTGCCGAGTCAAGATCAAATCCAATAGGTCCAAAAATAGGGAAATAAAAAACTAGCAGAGCCCGCCCAAGGACCGGGTCCACCTAGCCTCTCCATGCAACCTGGCTCGGAAAACCTGCTCCCAATCACGGGCCGATTAAGGGCTCAATGGGGTAAGCTCGGCCCGGCCTGTGGCCACCTCCAAATTTAATAGATCGAATAGCTCACTCTTTGACCAAAATGTCATTATAAACTATTTTTCTATTTACTCTAAAAAATATTTTTTATTAATTCCTTTTGTTTTATATTTTAA
Organism: Heliosperma pusillum; assembly: GCA_022085475.1. Lineage (NCBI taxonomy): Eukaryota > Viridiplantae > Streptophyta > Magnoliopsida > Caryophyllales > Caryophyllaceae > Heliosperma > Heliosperma pusillum. Next base: position 13,262 of record JAIUZE010075061.1, on the reverse strand, counting down.
AATGTGTTACTGATTAAAGTCATTCTGCAAGGATAGTAAAGTCATTAAATATTCACCAAGTCTTGCTTGTGACGGGTCAAATCTCTCTAACAAAGAGCAAGTGGCAAGGCAAGTGGAGGGCTCCATTTGCCACCCATTTGCTCTTTGTGAGGGGAATTTGACCCGTCGCAAGCTTGCGACGGATCGTCCCGTCACAAATGAGAATTTGTGTTACATATTAGGCTGACATTATCTTTTTCACCAGATGGGTTGAAAGAAATGGGTACTTGAGTGAAGGCCAATAATTTGCAATTAGGATCCTCTCCATTTATTTCTCTCCATTTTCTCTCACAAACCCATTAAATAATATATTCTTTTTTATACTCTATAAATCTTTATTTATATGCATAAATATGTAACCGTTCGATGCAAACAAAATGCAATTTGAACCGTTGAAAAAAACTTACCTATCCATTCCTTTTAAGGAAATGGAAAGGATCCCTCCCCAATAATTTGGGTAAGCTATTACAGTAGTAAGCACTTCTTAAAACCGGAAATCGACATATCACGTAAGGCTAGTTAGTAGTTAGTAGTTAGGTTTCCATATAATACTAAATTAGTAATAGTACATCTTACATTAATATTAGGTCAAGGAGTTGTCGTATTTTGTTAACAGTTGATGCACAATTTTACATGTGTTATATACTTAAATGCTTTAATATTTTGTACGAGGTTACTATTTCTAATGAATGCCATTTGCATGTTGTCATGTTATCTTATGTATGTTATGCTCCCTTGAGTTTCGTGGCTGCCTATGCTGCCCTTCTCTCGAGGGTATGTAGGCAGGTAGCTAGGAATGTTTTGTTTATGCATAAGATTATCAGTTTCGATCAAGACTATACAAGGCTAACGGACTGGTCTAGGGGAAGCTTCATTACTCTTGTGGGTTATGGAGGAGGGTTGGAGAACATGATTCACTTCCCTTGTTACACATATCTGTTTTGGATACTTCTTACTAGGTTTGAATTGGGTCATTACAAGTTCACTATACCTTTTCGGTGTGTTATTATCAGTCCATTTCGGGTATGAGACAGTCATTTTTGGGTTAGTGGTTACGCATAAATAAGGCCAAATTCTAGGTATATCAGGTATTGGCTATTGGCTATTGAAGTTCTCATTTAAACCCTTTTGAGATTGTTGAGTTTGGTAATTTAGTGCCATGTTTACTCTGATTTGGGTCAGTTTTGCGTGGTCTACTTGTAATGGATTCCTATAGGCAACAACTCCCACAATTAATCTATACAGATGCCTGCTTAGTTATTAAAATCATGTGAGATGGTACCCAAGACTTAAAAGTTTAAAACCCATCATCAAAAATGATTTCATTACTCCCGTTACACAAAACACAAATGAACAAAAATCGCAAGGTAAATTTCGATATGGACTCGCTTGACTCAGTAACAAACATACTCAAGTAATTTTGGGTTAGAAGTAGTTTAACACTTGCAAATTTGCAATAGAAAAACTGTTGTTAATCACATGGTATTGAACAGGAGTTGTAGGCAATAAAAGAGAAGCAAGATTCAGAAATTTTGAACAGGGTAGGGCAGAGGGGGGTGGAGCACATTAGAGGGCCATAAAACATTAAAACATCATCATAAAACAGACATATTTTTAACCTCAAATAAATGCCAAAGGCGTATGAAATAACTACATATCCACATATGTTTTGTGTGTATTCAAGACTGATACTCAAATTATACAGAACGACAGGGATATACTAGAGAGGAACATGCATCGACTGCGACCATATGCCTTCATTTTCCATCCATGCAAACCATTCCAAAATTAATAAATAAGGGCGTTAGTAAATAGATAAATAAATACTCCGTATATGTAAGATTCACAACATAACGGATTGCCTGTATTTGGCAAATAATAAGGGGACCTTAGATAACGTATTACAAAAACGGATTGAGGAGAGGCATATATAATCTGCCTTTGCTTGCGCTTCGGATGAGTTCATCATTGTCGGCTTGTCACAGTCGACAAATCCTCTTCTACCTTTCACTTTGATCATTTTTCCAAGACAGCGACTACCAATTTGAACTCTCGGGTTAACTAGATTGTGGCGGATCGTTAATAGGAGCTCCTGTCAAGATTTGTTTATGCTTCCTTAGCTTTTTCAGGGGATAGAGTATATCTACCATGTTCCACCAACCTGCAAAACAGAATTGTTGCTGCATTACAGTTAAATGATTAATATACCAGAAACCAAATTAATTTACAATCAGCTACTCCTATATCACAATACTCTACAGGTGTTTGTTCCCTACAAGATGTAAGAGAAAATATAGAAAAATAGCATTGCAGCATTTCAGGACTCACATTTAACTAAACAATTTACGGGAAAACATCAATAGCGACAGTATAAGAAGTTTTTGAGAAAGAAAAACTAATCTCTCGTAGCTTTGTTTTCAAGGACTAACGAATGGGTCCGATTCAAACTCAATCATACAACCCCCACATGAACCGTTCTTCAGAAATGGTCATTCAAACTCTTTACTGACAAGTGACAACTCAAACTAAATCCATTACTCATCCATTAAATACTAAAAACAACCTTGACCCAATTAATATTATGGATCGCTTTGGGTTGTGGATTTTGGAATTCGGATCAGGCTTCGATTAAGATCAATGAGGCGATAAGAATTCTGTTCGGATATCTATAATATTTTTAATCTGATTCGGAACTTATTACCACGCTATTAAAGCTAGAGAAGCCTTATCTTATGCAACAAAAGTTTACAAGCTCAATACTTCAGTCATGTCAACAAGAACGAGGGAAAAATGTACTTGGTCCAAACCTAGCTTCTGGTCCACATTTATTCGATCAGAAAATGTACGTAAAAATAGTCTTGACTTACTCAGAAGACGGTCGCGAAACCTCTAGCTCCTCCACAACACAAACTTATCGATAAGCTAGAGAATCACTCCCTCATGCTAGAAAGTTTTAGAAGCACAAAACTGCAGTTGTGACGTCGGAAAAAAGATATTATTTGTCCACATGTAGTCATTCATAAACTGAACTATCAAGCAGTTCAATAACCCGTCTCGAATCATATAAATGTTGTTCTACATCAAACTAAAAGAGCATTTATTCTATATTTGGCATTTAACACCAGTTTTCAACTACACAACTTAATGCAGATGTAAACCACCTGAAAAAGATATATGATAGATGTGAATTACTCCTTGGTATGAGTAGGTGGTCAGTGGTTTAATAAAAAAAAGATTCTTTAAAGCTTAAATCTTGCAAAAAATATAAAATACTCAAGTGTAGATGTGGCAACTTGAGCTTCACCGCCGTATACAAAAGTTAATCATGGAGGAAAGCAAGCATTTGAAAGTTGCGACAATGATATCTTGACATAACATGGATGTCTCGGAATTAAATGATTTTGCCGACTAAGCACACAGACATCGGCATGTCTTGAGTCTTTACCTATGCTTGTATTCACAACACTAAACTATTAGGCTCGGGTTTCCAAGATTTTGGACCGGATCGGGTTGGGTCATTTCGGGTGGGCTCGTGTGAGCTCGGCTCGGGGTTGGCTGAGAGCTTAACGAGTCAAGCCGAGCAAACGCTGCCTCGGCTCGCGAGCAGCTCGACTTTGTGTGATTAGATAAGATATGGCTTATATTTTATAAAAATATTTTTTCATGATTATATCTTTAAATCACACATATCAAATGTCTAACTTATTTGCCAAGTATTTTTACCTATAACCTTTAAGACTTGTTATTGAAATGTCGAAAGAAAGAAAATCAAAAAATTAGCAATTATATATAGGCTCGATTTGAGTTCGAGTTTGGCTCGAGCTCGCGTTAAAGATTGCAAGCTTTATAACGAGCACATTTTTTTCAAGCTCGGGTAAGCTCGAGCGGCTCAAGTTCGAGCTTTGGTTCTTGAGCACCAGCCGAGCAAGGCTAAGCTCGGCTCGTTAACACCCTTATACCTAACTATCAAACATGAGTACATATTTCGCATCCTCCTATGGTACTCGGGACACGACACTTTAGTGAATGCTGACACAATAAGGCCAAAAGCCTGAAAATTTACACCCGCATGGGCTCCATCCATTACTTCCAGCTGAGTGTTGAGGAGCATAGTTCTACTCTATCTCTAGATCCTCACTAAGGAGCATAGGTCTACTCTTATCTCTAGATCCTCACTAGTAGACACAACAAGAGAGCCACCACTCCAACCCGCGGATTTAACCTGCAACCTGAATTGACCCGATTTCACCCGAATAGTTCATTGTCACACACTGACTATAATTCCCAAATAAATTCATAATAACACACCCGAAAATGACCCGATTCCACCGGAATTCTTGCAAACCCGAAATGATCTAAAATAACCTTACCCGCATCCAATTGTATTTGCAAATGTTAAGCCAGCTAAGTTTCTTACTGAGGTTGTACTAGGAAATGGCATGCCAGCAAGCATCAACCACAAGTAAAAAAACTCACCCCAATTGGTGGGCACCATGTGTGGGAGCAATTCTTAGAAATACAGTTGAAAGACCAAATTCAAAAGAATTGACTATTATTAAAAGAAGTTACTCATAGTAGAGCAGACGGCGTTTGATCATTTAATCATATGGGCTCTGCAACTACAAGTGCTTGGTGGAAACCTAATTTTAGCAATAAATCAACAACCTGGACCACTGTCAACTGCACTTATTCTGACTACTGAAAGCAGCTCATACTCCTTTGTCCTTTCATACACAATGCAAGTACGACAACGAAGAGCGTAAGGCGAATTACCCAGAATCCAGACACGCAGCAATAACAGTAATAATAGTAATTCCAAACCCAGCCTTGAGAGACAACCATTCACAAGGCTATCGTTTCCTTCCTGAATGCCAAGGAAAATAACACGTATATTGCACAATTTGAGGTGTACATCAACGACCCCAAATTGAATAAGCTGTATATCGATATCACTTTGATTAATTAAGCTACAGTTCAAATAAAAAGGCTGTCATCTACCACTAGAAGAGACAATCGTAGTCTTTGCTTGTTTGGTCACCTAGTCACTTGCCTTTCTATGTTCCATCTTTCGAATATGCTCAAAGCCTTGTCCGGGAATTAGGCTGCTCGGTTAACCCCCGCTGCATTTTCTAAAAGCCTAAATGAATTATAATAAATGATTGGTTAATGAAAGGGGAAAAATTCTTCAAGAGCTTTAAGTATCCCTTTTACCAATACTTTTCGACACTGCCTGCCTTAATTTAGAAAACAAGACAATTGCACTCCTGATGCCATACAAAAATCGAATAGAGATAGGAGAGCGTTACTTAATAAGAAGGGTAGAGAGCCAATCGGAAACATTTGGTTGAGAATATAATATAGCGGCATAACATTGTCTCTAGGAGAACACATTGGCTTAAGGGTGTCCACACTCCACAACCTCAAGAGTCGGGACTTGTTTGGATAGGACCAGCTTGCCTATTTGCATCAGTGCCATAGAAGCAAATTACTTTTATGGTGTATTCACGGATAAATCATACCGTGCGATAATAAGCTAATTTACGGAGATTAGTGATGCATGTCCATCAAGATTCGGCCTTTTGACAAAAAGAAAAAAGAGAAAAAAAAACATTGACGTTGTGGCCTAATTGTGTGTTCAAAAGCTAATACGAATATCCCCGTTTGAACACTTCAAGGTGAGATGAACGATACTTGCAATAGAATGCATCATTATCAAAACAGATACCCACTATGTAACATTAATGATATACGGAGCGATATCATACTGGAAAGAAAGAGATATATCATACTGGAAATCCGGAAAGAATTGTACTAAAATGATATATGAACGGCCTACAGTGTAAGAGTACCTCTTCAGAGGGCCACGTTTCTATCATGGCAAACTGTAACCCTTCTTCTCCCTTTTACTTGTCTACACAGCAGCAATGATTTCTCCTTGCCCTTCATCACGCAAAGAAACACAAGGGTCAAAACTCAATGTCAGTAGACAAATCCGATTTCAAAATAAAACATTTACGTCTTTCTAGTGATAATGCACACAACTCTATATCACAGGAAACTATGGGGTTAATCTTATCAATTCCAAATTTCCGAATCATAGAATGCCAAAGGATGCTACATTACAAGGAACTCTTCCGATTTTGGAAGGATTTTTTACTTATCTTGGAGGGAAAATAACTCTCTATTTCCCTCCACTCGCTTTTCCTCCAAAATCCCTACATCCACAAATGGGTAACTAGTTTTACCGCAACAAAACCGCTAATAAATTTGGCAACTTCCCCCATCCATGAGTTTGTCTCCCTTCAGATAGCCTATTCTCGTCTCAAACCATAAGACGGGATTTTGTGACCATTTTACAGCCAAATGTGACAACTTTTGGAAAACAAGTTACCATAATATAACACTGGCTATACCATTGTGGTTACGATTTACCACAAAGTGGTCCCAAAACCAGTATGAAGCTTCAAACGAAATAGTGTATAAACCACTAACCATAGAAACAAATAGTGTATAAACCCATGGAAACATCCACAAATTAAACTAACCAAATTATTCAAAACATGAATATACCAATTACCCACATACTTAATATTAACAAAAAAACACAAAACACAATTGACAACATTTGGCGAAAGGCAACAAATTTATCAAAAGGGTACCTTGGTTTTGCATATATTCTTAGTAATTTGATGAAAGTTTCAGTCTTTATATATAAATTTGATGTAACAATCTTTCGCTTTGATTATGCTCACTGTGAACTCGCCATGGAATGATGGGATTGATCTTCATACTCAAAATAATTAAAACCCTTCAAAAAAAAATTCTCAAGTTTTCTACCACAAAAGATAAATGAGTGAAATAGTTGACGTATGGGGTAAAATTTTTCTACAGGTTGGACAAAAGAGAAGGAGAAATATGGAAGTAATGAATGGAATTGAAGAAAAATCGACAGTGTAGAGGGTAAATTGTCGCAGAGTACCTGGCAAAATTTACCAAACTGGAAAAACCCGAGCCGAACCCGACATGACATCCGAAGTTTGGAACAAGACCTGAGCTTGACCTGAAATCTGAGTTGACTAGACCCACTATAATTTGACATGAATGTTTATTGTTGTAAAAGGAATTATTATTCACGAATAACTTAATAATAGTTGACCCGAACTCGATAATGACCTTAGCCGACCGAAAGGACGGCTTGAAACTAACAAATCCGAAATTGACTCGACCCAAAACTGACCCGGATGACCTGTTTACCACGTCTAAGTACAATACTAGAAAGTCTCAACTCCTTATTTGCAGCCATCTCGTTAATCCGAAAACCAAAACGACGATTATTGGTTTTACACTTTTACCCCAATTGTTATTGTAAAACAGTTCTATAAGAGACATACTCCTAGTCCTATAGTCCTATTCAAATCTGTTTTACACAAAATAGACTCGCACAAAAATAATACAAGTAAATTTTAACTCGTATGTTATTAACTTGAATTCAACTTATATTACTCAGATACGCCGACATGTGTCGGATGTCGGTGTCCGACACAAATTTTCAGAAACTTTTGCGCACGTGAACACGATCAAAAGTGTGCCTTGACCAACAAAGTGGACACGACATGACATGTTAATCTACAATAACATCTCTTATTGACCGTTTTAAAAATGGGAAGAGTATTCTTACTACAACAATGAAGTTGGAGATTTGATTCATACCTGCGACATAGTGCACCCCCTTGAACAAAAATAAAAGTTTTTTCAACGTGGGTTGAAATTGTACGTGATACACCTCATCTTTTGAAACATCATTGGTAATCCTAAACTAATGAAAATTTCTATAAATACCCACAATGCTCTAATCCGTCATTTTTATATGTTCGGTTTATGCACTTTCTATTGATTTTTTTGCGATAATTTGTCAAATAATTATCACAAATTTCGTTTACTCAATTTTAAGCATATTTTCTTTATTAAATTTAACTATTAGAAAACTCAAATTTTTATTAGGTTAGTTATTTTATGAACAACCTTCAAATATAGGGGTATCAAGAATTTTTTTTATTTAAAAAGAATAGAAGGTTACCATATAAAAACCAAACAAATACAAGTGTAACATGTACAAAAATCCCAATAAAGAAATATTGGTCATGGCCAGAAATTAAATGGATTGGGCGAATGTAAAGACAAACAGCCCATTAAATAATTCTTTTAGGTTGCCAACTGTCCTCTTTGACCAATACACACAAATCCATTTATTTTTACGAGAGAAGCCCAACTATAAATGTGCAAACCAGCCCAATTATTTGTTAAACTCAAATTCTCGTTTAAGACGGTCAAATACATACCAAGAATTTTAATAGAAATTCTTGAGTCATACATCTTAAGTCAAATACATTAATACATACCAAATAGCTTGGCTTAGAAGGAAAGGAGAGGTTGAAAGATTCGTGACAAACAAATGATACCACAGCAACAGAGTTAACACCATAGTACTTGTGTGTTATAAATTACAAACTAAAGAATAGATAATTAATTACCTCCATGGCGGAAGACTTTACCGTGCTAATCTAATCTAATCTATTTAAGACAGACTAAGATCTACGAACTAAAGATAAACTGTTCTAGTTGTTTGAGTTGTGATGGTTGTCATTTCCTTGATGAAGAATTCTCCCTTATATAGGCACTCTCATCCGGCATAATGTTTCGTAACTACTTTCTTAGTGAGGAGCGGTTAACCGCTGCTATTCACTTATTTCCCCATCCAAGCGCTTCCGCTCCTTGACTGACGCTTGACCTTTGGGCTTCCTACATTGCAGAAACGTCTATATAGGAATTTAGAATTTGCTTATTTTTCTGAAGCCAAATATGGAGCTTGTTTATCCACTATTCAAATAAAATTGTGACTAAAAATAAACAAAAACCACTAAAATGGACAGACATTATATACATCCAAGAACAGAGGATATACTTAAAATGTACTCCCTAAATGCCCCTAGCTTTGATGTCACCGGAATGCCGGATTCATCATCTGGGTTTGAATTGGAAAACCCTGTTGTACCAGATTGAGTGAAGAGTCATATGAAACAAATCATACTTGACAGGCTTAGGATGCCACAGAAAATGCTGCTGCACCTTCTTAACCCTCATATGCATCCGAAAAAACGTCTTCTTTGGGATCGAAACAAGGATGTTCTTCAAATTCGGGACATCTTTTTCAGCCACAAACACTGCGAAAGACTCCCAATTCAACGTCTCATAGAATGGCGGAACAAAATTATCAGAAATGATCACCGGAACACATTCGTAGAAGATAGCCTCCACCACTCTTGGGCTATTTACTTCATATCCTCTAGGACATATACAATATTTACTGCTCTTCATGTAGTCAATGTAGTTTCGATTACCCTTTGAACTTGGCAATCGTCCAAATATTTGCATGTCGGGATCCTTGTTGTTGCCCCAATGTTGTAAGAGAATCGGTCTTAGGTAACCATGCATATTTCCGGCATAGAAAGCTAAGGTGCGCCTCTTTGATGGAGGTTTACCACCTACATCTCTTAGAGGATTCTTTGCTTTTCGAACATAAGTTTCGGGGAGGGACACGTCCTTTCCGAACTTAAATCCTTCTTTGACATCGGCATTGCATAAAGCTCGTATACAATTCGACATGTGTCTCTTTGTTTCAGACGGAGCCTAAAAGAGAGACCATGATTAGAATTTCCACAACACAACATTTCAAATGTATACTAGGGGTTTCATTCATTTGCACATATTTGATTACTTGATTTGTTCCTGACATCAACTTTTCCAACCAACTTACATCTGTGACTCGGAATCAGGAACGAGTGTTGGCCAGACTCAGCGTAACTAAAAAAAAAATGCTTTTTTGACGCGGGACTGTCCTGAAATAACTTCATGGTGCAGGGACACGTCTTCGTAAGAAAATTATTAAATTTCAAATATTCGTAAATAGTGAAAACAACACTAACCCAATCATGGCAGGCAACAAGGAAGTGATCAGCTCCATCAGTTCTGTTCCAAAAGGGGTACTTTCCGGAAATGAGATCCAAATAATTCTTCAAATGTTGTATCAAATTTTTGTGGCTATGTGAATTGGGAACATACAGGGTCTCCTCCAACTGCCGCGAACTGAAAGGAAGGTAAAATAGGTGCGCTTCATCGGGTCTTTTTGTGACAAAATGTCGGTTTGCTTCCAGCAGCTTCATGAACCATCCTTCTGAAGCATATATTCCTTCAAGTGGCGGTCTGTGGAATATCCTTTTGTCGCCTTCCTGGTAGATGTACACTTTAAGCATTTTCTCCATTAACTCATAACTCCTGCAATTTCATTTATAGATTTCAACATTAACCAAACTTTGCCATCACTTGTGTATTGGTCTGTTTATATTTGAGTGTGGAGTTTTGAGCGGGTCAAGTTAGTCATTTTTGGTCCGAATGATTCGGGTTTTCATTGGATTGTTCTTTCAGATATAGGTCATTTAGGTCTAGGTGCACGCCAGGCAGAAAATTAAAACTCTGCCAATTTCATTTACATGAGTGAAATTATCTGAAAAATTCTCTTTTACCCACTCCCGACGTAAAGCGTCCTTTCTGGCTACGTGAGTATATACATGTCAATAGATAGATGGGCATTACCTCTGAAACATGCTAGCATTGTGGTACAAGGGAGCATAGAGCCCATTATCCAAAGGTGGTCCACTCTCAATGAGTGATTTTGCTGTTACTAAATCCCCATCTACTTTCATAGACCATCGGGGTATCTGCAAAAATGTCAAGTAAAATAAGCAAGTCAATTGGATGATCGGGCTATCTACGACAAAGTATGTAAAGAAAAATAAGAAAACAATCAAATAAGAGACTTCAAAAGCATTTATGATAAACCCGGCTACTATTGTTGGAATAGAAGGATACCATTGAATAGGGTGTCAAGTGACTTTCGACCAACAACTCGTACATGTCTGATAATGTAAGAACCTCCTTTTGATGCAACTCCGAGTTCGTCTTCACTGTTTCTCGTGGAATATAAGGTGAATGAGGTAAACTACTATTCCCCGATAAATTACTACTCTCGGACCTTATCATGGGTGATGCCACTGGAGGCTCAACTAAAGCTACTGGAGGCTCAACTAAAGCCAGGCTAAAGTTTGCATCTTGTAAAGGTGGCAAAGCAAGGACCTTATCGCCGTGAGTCTCAGTAGAAGATGGATTACTCTCTGAAGTCTGATTCACAGATGGATTGATAAGCTCGGGAACTTCCCGAGAAAATGGATCATCTCCATCCTCGTTTCCTCTCGGCGAAGAATCATTCATGAAGATTCCATCCGTCAACTCATGCACAACACTCACATTGCTAGCAACTGGTGAACTGATGTTACCAGATAAGATGGGGTTAATGGTTGTGTTGTCACTTAAAAAGCTATAGTTTTTTTGCTCGGAAGATTTGCCCCAAGAAAATATAGGCCATGGAGTGTTACTTGTGGGCAGCTCAATACGTTGAAACAATATAAAAGCTCCAAACACCACTGCTATTAACCAGAGCAACCGTCTAGTTTCCAATTGAAATGCTTTCTGGAATTCAAAACCCATATTGGTTGGGATAATTTCAAAGCCGAGCACAAGGATCAAGGGACATATATTAAGTGAACTAACAACTTCTGGTTCCGAAACTTGTCACATAATTCTTCATTTCTCGTTATCAGTGAGCGAGAAATATCATTCTGCAAGATACATGGAACCTTCAATTATCAGACAAAAGCGAAACTTTGAATGAAGATAATTTTGAAGTTCAATTGTTTTCGAAGTGACAGAAAAATCCTCGTATACCATCCTTCTGAAGAATTCTCGTGTAATGATTCATTTTATTTGTTACTCCGTGATAAACTATAGAGATCAATTCCACTAAGAAATGAAGGGAAGCTTAGTCCAGTTATACATGCAAACTATGTCCGATACTCGATCCTTGGACATTGATATGACACCCGGACATTTCATTTTAGACTCAAACTTATCAAATTTTCATAAAATAGTCATGTCTGACACTTGGGTACGCTGTACGCACGCGTGTCCAACCCTTCAAGCCGAGTCGGAGTAACATAGAATGCAAATCATAGAAAATGGATCCCTTAAACCCTGAGGCATTAATGCAGAAGAATACATTACAACTGATGTAGATACTTTTGGGCTTTTGGCAACTTATCAATAAATTAGAGTTCCAAAAAACCTGCTAACTACTAAATCAAGAAAGCACTAATTCTAAATTAACTCCCCCATGTACAAGCTGTACAACCAAAGATGGTAAATATGAAATTCAAACAGTAAAAGTAAAACATAAATTTATTACATGGTGGTGGAATGTTTTTATTTCTATCCAGAGTAAAAACATGTGCAAAACAGAATACATGGAATTTGATTTCTTGGCCTTGCTTTACTAACTAGTGGAAGAAGACACCGGGTGGTACCAAGTCTCGGTACCATCGTCTCATATACAACAGGGAGGATCAATTACAATGACGGGTCTTACAAAAGGCCATGTGTGAATTGTGACATTATTACAGGAACTCTAGTATAAGATCGTCTTATTGCGACATAAACCCAGTTATTATAACTCTTGTTGGAGTATTATAATGAGGAACATTGCACCCAAAAAAAATAAAAAATTATAATGAGGAACATAAAATCTTTATGACAAATTAAAGCAATCTTAAGAATTAAATCAAGATTCAATCCATAATATCTCCTACAAAAGTGGAAGTCAAAATAAATTACTTTGTATATATCATTGCATGAATAACATGATGATTACCTAATACTCCCTCCTAGTCGATCATTTCTTCCCTCTTTCCTTATTGGGTAAGTCGGGTTTCCTTCCCTCTTTCCCTTTTCGGATGTGGGGTTGTGTGTTTTGTGTGATCTAAATTCATTTGTATGTGGGGTAGTGTGGTCCAAATTCATTTCCTTACTTTTTGTGTAAAAGGCAAAGAGGAAGAAATGAGTGACTAGGAGGGAGTAGTTATTGCTACATAAACATAAATATGATTAAAGAATTATGTGCATGCAAGAAAAGTTGAAAAAGTAGGCAAGAATTATGCATACCCAGTAGAGTTTACTGTGAGGAAATTACTCCGTAGTTAAGAAAGAACATATAACTACTGTACACTTCACGCCCAAAATCTGAAGCTGCTGGATCAACTACGACAGCAGAGCCTTAA
>JAIUZE010075060.1:5348-56931 GCA_022085475.1 Heliosperma pusillum | reverse complement strand
TGGTGGGTTTATATCCAAGTCGGGGCATGGCTGCCTAGAGTTCCACTTTGGGAATGGAGCCAGCTTAAGTACTAGCCATCTCTGCTTAGGGGGTCGCCTAGTAGAGTTTCTCATGTACGGTTATGTCATGGGACGGGGAATGGAATAGCTGTTGTCGCTAGGTCTGATCAGTCTAGGACTAGGATGTTTTCCTACCTTGGGGTATAGCCTCGAGTTACAGAAGTCGACTATTGACGGTTCTAAGAACTTATGCCTGTTTGTAGAAGTATTGGTCTTTCATGTTTTATGATTCTATGAATTCTTTAGACAGGTGAGAATGCAAGCCGGCTAAGGCTTTGATAGAGTTTTGGATTAACGGTTGTTAACTGATTCACATGATATTATGTTTGATTAGGGTTTGAGTGTATCATGGCCATGTTAAAGGTAACCTCTGAGCTAGCATACCAGCTTCCATACCTCGTATTATAGATTGTTAACGGATTCACATGATAGCTTTCATATGCTAGGTTATATGTTAGTTATTTGTTTCATAACATGAAAAGCATATCGTATATGTTAAGTTTTTGTATTTTCCATATACATCTCTTTTATGTTATTCATGTTTTATTAAACTCGACATGTCGTGGCTGGGAGAACTCGGAGTTACTCCCCACTGACTGTGGCTTCCGTGTTTATATTTAATGCGGTTGGCAGGTTTGTGATGCATACTTGGGTACATTGACGAGCTAGCGAGTGAAGTATTTACCTTGGACCTATATTCGGTTCTTAGGATTGTATATTATTATACATTCTTTTATTTCAGTATTTATACGGGAAACCTGTCTCCCGTTTTGGATATTTCTTTTGTATAATATTATTTCCTTTTTGTTATGAACCTTTTTATTTTAAGACACCTTTGTTATGTATTCTCATCTTTTATTTAGTTAAATTATTTTTTTTCTTTCCGCAAATTTGAGGGTGTCACAGTGACAAAGGCACTCATTTCGTTAGCAAGAGAACAAAGGCTTTCTGTGCTCAATGGATTATCAACCTAGTGACATCAATATCATGCTACCCCAAACCGAACGGTCAGGCGGAAGCAAGCAACAAAATAACCATTAGTTGCTTGAAGAAAAAACTTCAACGAAAGAAAGGGAGATGGGCTGAAGAATTGCCACTTGTACTTTGGGTTGACAGGACAACACCAAAGACTTCAACAAGCCCTACCCCATAATCTCTGGTATATGGGTGTGAAGCAGTAATCCAAGCCAAAAAGGATGTTCCAACACTTCGATGCAGTCTGAATACCATTGAAGATAATACATCCCTAATGCTACAAACACTAGATCGAGAAATGATACCAAGAGCTTGGAATATAACACATTTAAAACTTTTCATATTTAAAGCTTATTCCAAGTCAGGCAAGATATCCTATCTGAAAAAATTAATTGCCCGACATGCCTATGTGAAATAACATGTTTCTTGAAATATGCAGGTAAATTATATGCTACTTGTTTGATCACATGTAAAACCAATAACTTACATCTATATATATTCCATTAAGTACCTTTTTTATAAATCCTGAACAATTGTTTTTTCTTCTTAGACATTCATATTATGTATATTCAGACAAGATGCTTCGGATTGAGGGCCAGTCCACTAGCCTGACCAGCATTCCAGATTAATTTTTCACAAATATCAAACATAAAAAAGATCGATAGATCTCACGGTTTTGTTACAAATTTTACAAATATTGAGCTCAATACAAAATATAAGCTAGTAGGAAGGTAAAAGATCCAACCAACTCGCTTCGAAGCCCTCTACACAGGCTGAGGGCCAAATAAGCCCTCCTGACAGGCTCTCCCCCTCTGCATCAACAAGCCCTCCTAACATGCTTCTAACAGGCTGAGGGCCAAAAAGTCTATCAAACGAGCAGTATTACTTCCAATATCTAAGTCCAATCACGAATTCAAAACCGAAAAAATATAGTTTATGTCAAAAACCGTTTATGCCAAATAAGTCTGAAATTGCTACAAAATACTCCAAAATTCATTTGCTCTGACAAATAAAATATATTGGCAAAGTTTCTCACCAAATTTCAATAATAACTAGCACCAATTTATTTATAAAAATAAAATCCCCATCGATATCTCCACTGGATCAAAACCTATTTAACCCAAATAGAAATACATTGTTCTTCCACGGATATCCCCCTCGATAAGCAAAAAACCCAGCAACCTAGAAATTCCGACCAGCTACCTTAAAATATTCTTTAAAACTTACTCTGCCTTGAAAGCAGTAGTAGAACCAACACTTTCACCACTTACATCCTTAACATATTCAGAGGGCGGGGAATCCACTTCTTCAGCATTATCATAATTTTTTAACTCATGAAAAGCAGCATTCAACTCAGCCATATCAGCTTCAGAATTCTAGTAGGGCCTGACTTCTGCTGGCTCCCTCATGGCATCTAGTCTCCCTTTCTTATAGAAATATTAGGCAGCATCCTTAATCTTACCCTGAAATTCCTCCTTCTCAGCAAACAACTCTTTGTTCCTTCCAAGCAATTCTTGGACAGCCTGCTTCTCAGCCTGCAACTCGGCCCTGGCAGTGGTCAACTCCACTTCGAGACCAGTAACCTTTCCCTGAACAGATTCGAAGGACTTCAAAGTTTCCACGACACAACCAAGTTTGGATGTCAGCACAATAACCTCAGCATGGCTCTTCTGAACCAATGCATTTAGTTGTTCCCGGGATAAGTTAAGATCAGTGACATCATTTTCCAACCTTTTTATTTTTGACCTAGCAGCCCTGATTTGGCAGGCACTTTGCAAAGCAGAGTTTTACATGCTGTGCAGAAAAAAGCTATCAGATCATGTAAGAGAACCATAAAAAAAAAGATTAAAAGACACACATTGGCAAATTACCTCTTGAGTAAGACCGAACAAATTAACAAGCACATCCCTAGAATACTTCCGAGCAGTCAAAGATTGAGCAGCAGCACCCTTATCAGCAAATGCAAACATTGTATCCTCAAGCATACATGAGTAACTAACAATCTCGTCCCTTGCAACCTGCACACCACTCAACTGGGCTCTGACTTCCCTATTGCCTGCCACATCTTTCACTTCTCCTAAGGGTTCAAGAGAATCCCCTTCCCTCTTCCTCTTCCCAGCACGACTGTCACGATTGGGAGAAGCCAAGGACCCCTCCTGAAGAGGCTGCTCGGTAGAAGCTTGGATTATCAAAGAAGCAGTACTTTGACTACCCGCACTTCCAGATCTTTTTTCAACAATCTTCGCTAACCCAGCCTTAACCTCGGACATACCAAGACGAGCAATCTTGAACAATGATGTAGTAATTATAAACATAAATATCACATATCAAATATACATACACAAACCTAAGAAACTCAAAAAATAAAATATGAAACAAGAAAAGAAGCCTTACAACTAGAAGAAGAAGCACCGGGCCCCTTGGCAGGCTTCCTCTCCCAGACAGTAGACAATTTTGACTTCGTAAAAAGAGGCATAATCTCCTGTCCCATACCGACAGGCGAAGTCCTTTTGTCCTCTGGCAAATTCACGAAAGCAGTAGTCCTTTTCCAGGGATCCTTCAGCTTCAGGATCATTCTTCCAATCAGCCACTACAACAAAAGCCATGGTAAGCAAATTTTATTTCTCATTTAAATACTTTAATATAATAAAGTTTGCAGGAAATGACATACTAGACTTCAAGGTAGGATAGCTGAGGTAGCCCACAAGAAGACCAAAAGAGTCAGCCTAGATAAACATAAAATTTTTGCCCAACCTTTGTCATCCCCAGAATCCAAGTTGACAATCAGGGGAAAAAACTTGCTCCGCACTCTGAAATTAAACCTCCCAGCAGAATGACTTTTCATGTGATAAACATTCTTGATATCATCAAGAGTAAAAGAAAATTGGAACTTGGCACAAAGATGCTCAATAGAATGCACTAGTTTCCAGACCATTGGCATAATCTAGAATGTGGCAACTCCCATATCCCTGATAACATTAGCCATAAGGAGAGAAATAGGAAACCTGCACCCGGCCTTAAAAGCCCACTCATAAATACATAACCAACCAGGACTTACCCAATTGGACCTGATGGGAATAATTTCAGGAATCCCCACGGAATAAGACACTTAGCCTTCAAGAATTGCTCGAATGAAGGCCTCAACATATCTGCCTAATGAAAATATTGATCAAGAGGTCTCACAGGAACAAACGTAGAGCCATGGTGAGAAACCGCAAGAATTTGAGCAGAAGGAGAAATCTCAACCACCTCGTCTTCCTGAATAGGTTCGATTTCAGGATTCTCAAGGACTTATGGAAGAATTCAAAGATTTATGGAATGAAAGATTGACTGAGAGAATAAACACACAAGAAGAGAAATTTTGGAGAAGGTTTGTGGTGAAATAATATTATCAAAACCGCGTAATTATAAGGCTTCCTACTGCTTGTAGTTGAGTTATGACTCTACTAGGGTTTAATAGGTAACTAATATATTTGGTAGAATTCTATTCGTTGGAGGTTCCACAATGGTTACAAATCTGTTAGTTTTCAAGAAAAATTATTACTCACTTCCCATGCTAGCGACGCAAGAAGCCTAGACAGAATAGTCTCCTCCTTCCCTGGTTAAATTGAAGGGAAAAAAGGAGATAAGAGGCAAATGTGAGTACCAAATAAATCTAGCCTGACCAGGAAGGTATATCACCAACTTAACCTGACCGGGGCATAATCCTTTGTAACATTCCAGGCATTTTGCACCATCCAGAAGAGGACGACCCAGATCAGGCCATAAGAACTTAGCCTGACCTGACAATTCAAGCACGAGCCAACCTTGAATCAACTACTCCAAGCTGCCTAACCATTCAACCCTATCTATCACTAACAATTGTCCCTAATTTTAAGGAAGACCATTTCAACACTTCCTACCTTCCCGGGAATACATATTATGCGCAAGAAAGGTAGATAACGCTACAAAGGCAGCTCCTATATTCATGGTAGGATATTCCCACATTCCCACCAACCTACATGCACGATTCAACAACTCTAGCAATCAACTCCATCATTATAATCATCTTGACCCAGTTAGCCGGATAAATGTGACACATTTCGTATTTAATTGCAACCTCCCTAGTTGGATTGAAGACTATAAAATAAATAGAAGACCTCTATAAAAAAGACACAACACTATACTCTTTTAACGACTCTAATCACCATTGTATTCAATCTAATATCAATACTGCAATCATCCTACCTATATAGAAAAATTCCTCTCCTGGCTTGGCGCCCGTGGTTTTTTCCCTTATTCCAAGGGTTTTCCACGTAAAAATACTTGTGTTATCTGTTTATTTGTTTACGTTTATTATTAGCTAGTCTAGGCTGATTATTATTTGAACTAGTTACCTCACTTTCTATCCTGGCCTGATTAGCCTGACAAAGGCGATGAAACTTGCCAAAACAGTTGCCTCCCACCAATCAACTCTACTACTGGAAGAACGGTGTAAGGATCAGGCCTAGTGGTGTCGCCCCTGTGGTGGGCTATTCTTTAGTCTCTTCATCTTCCCTGCATGCAGAGGAACCTAGTCAGCCAGTGTCCGAGGAGCCGACTTAAATCGGGTCCTTATTGTCACCGCAGTCATGCTCCCAGCCCCTTTCAAAGATGTGCTCGCGAGAGCCATCTTAGACTTTGTTTCAGGCACCATCTTAGGAGTGGTGCCGACCACCTTCCCAGTCCTGGTACTAGCAGCAGCCGCAAGAGCCATTGTTTCTTTGGTCTAGTGATCCTTCCCATGACTGGTCTCAGGAGCAGCGAATCTCATTGACTCAGAGGATGGACGCTCCTCCGTCTCCTCCAGTGCAGTCATCTGAGCCATATCAGCAAGTTTAGAGTGGTTATACTCCCAATGTAAAGGGACATGATTCTTGATTTTCGTATGAGGCTAAGCTTATCTCCCGTGTGAACCGTGATTTGGCTTTGAGGAATGTGCACAAGCGCATGGCTATGCTGGGGATATAAAAACAATATGCATCAGCCGTGTTGGTGGAGTGGCCCGGGAGATGATTCATGAATGTTTGTCAACTAAGGCATTGAGCCTTCTTCGAGGGTAAGGAGATCTCGCACGGTAGGGGTAGTTTAGTTGGAGCGTAGATTAGGGATCACTCGCAGGAGTAGCGGCAGCAGCGGCTGGATAAGCCGGGACTGTCATCTTTGTAAGGAGCATGGCGTAGTGGTGACTACCACTGCGATGCTTCCCGAACTTTTGATATGGGTAGTATTGCGATGGATGATTATGAATATTGTTATGATCAAGACAGCGAAAGGTGTAGATGATGGTTAGTTGAAGCTCGAGAGCTTTTGGATGCGTGTCTTATTTGTGTGATATTGAATTATCTCATTTGCTTTTATAATGACAGATTGAAATCACTATTTGAGGAACTTTAGAATTTGTAATGGTTTTATCGACTTTGTTGGTGAATTGTGTTAGACTACTTCATAAGCACGACATGATGTTCTGTGTTTTATGTCCCAAGTATTCTTGATACCTCCGTGGTAATAAAGTTCGCCTATGGACTTTGATTGAATTAGCTGCAGCATTCGAGCAAGGGTTATTGTGTGACATATATACATATGTATGCGTATTGTGTACTTTCAGTTATTGTGAGGTTCTAGTAATATTGAAATATATATATATATATATATATATAGGGTCAGGATCCGGTGAGAACCACTAACATAATGAGAACCGTGAGAACCCTCACTATATCTCCACCAAATCTTGTTTCGAAAGTTTTGTTGGATCATTTACCATTAGTTTAGTTTATTCAAGCAAAATATTTGCAGTAACTGTACAAATTTTATTGATTATATTAAAAAATATGTACTTAATGTACATAAATTTAATTTGTACACTAAAATTACTCTAAATGCGTGAAAACGAGCAGTAGGTGCACGAAATTTGCTACATGCATGAAAACAGTTACTAGGTGCATGAAAATTACGGGCTCTAGATGCATTAAAATGAGCACCAGGTGCATGAAAATTGTTAGATGCATGAAACGGACTACTAGGTGCATGAAAATTAATAAATCGTATTTCACCTCAATTTCCGTCAGTAACTTATATTTTTTCGACCAAGATGTATGTTATCTACCCATTATATTCGATGCCGAACCCAAATATGTCCTTATTTTTTAATAATAAATTTTGTAAGACGGAGTTCTCACGGTTCTCATTATCTTAGTGGTTCTCACCGGATCCCAATTCTATATATATATATATATATATTATTGTGTAAGGTATGTGGTGTTTTAGGTATTACTTTAAAAATTCGGAAGTGCTAGAATGTCAGGGTAAGCAATAACTGTTATTGGCTAATTAAAATCCGTGTCGTACTTGTATGTGTGCTGTGAAAGCAATGTAAGACCGTATTTGGCATTGATGTGTAGATCATGAGCCTTGTGGTATTGTGGAAACGAAAATCGGAAATAAGTGCGAATCGAGCATACTATGTGAATAGTTAATTGTGTTTTCAACTTAGCGTATAGGATTACTTTTTGTCTATCGAGTAGCATTTACTTAGACTCAGAGTGAACATCGGGGACGTACTTCCTTTTTGAGGGAGAGGGGGGGATATTGTATTACCCGTGTCTTTCGTAGGCCTTGCGTCAGTGGCTTTCGGGCTTGTTGTTAGAATAATGTAAGATTATAGGATTCAGTGAGAGAGACCTGCAGAAAAAGGACATCTCGTTGGTAGGATTCAGCGGGGAAACAACCCATTCAATCGGAGAAATTATAAACCCGACCTACGCAGGGGGTACCAACAAGAAAGTGAAGTACCTAGTCATCGACGATCCAGCGACCTACAACATTATTTTGGGGAGACCATGTGCAGCAGAAGCTAACCCAAGGGGACCCCTTGAGCAAGCTATGGCCAGGACATTACAAGACATGGCTCAAGAGATAGGTCATTGCACAAGCCAAGCTAGCACCAGCTATATCACAAGCACAACAAATCAACAAGATCAGAACAACCACCCTGCACTAGTCAACTTCCACCCACCAAAGAGGTTCACCAGGTCATCCCATAAAGCCCCACCTTGGCCCGTTTCTAAGTCCAAATTAAGGTCAACAAAAGTGTTCGGGAACAATTTCCCAAAGGTTTACTCTATGACGATAAAAAACAGCCTACAAGAATCAAGTCCAAGAATGGGTCCAACAAGGTATTTTCACACTTTCAATCTAGTTGAGGCTCCCTTTTGCATTAAGTCAAGTAGTATTATGAATAAGAACGTTCCTAAGAGCATAATTAAAGCCTTGATGAGTCCCAATGCCAAGGTTAACAACCAGACAACCCAAACAGAAGACAAAATTGAAGCTTTGCAATTTCAAGAAAACAATAAATCTGCTTTATGCTTTATAGTTCAGTCTGTTTTCTTTGCTTTAGTGTCTGTATTATTGAGTTGTTGAGCTCGTCCTTATTAGGTGACTTTCATTAGATGTTAAGAGGTCAGTTGAGAGCCTTTCTTAGGCCTTGGATGAGGTTTACATCTTAGGGTCAGTCAGCTTGTTGTAATGCTTATATAAGAGGCATGTTGAACAAGGTAAGAATCAAATTTAACTTGAAATAAAAAAAACAAAACCTTTGGGAATCATCTCTCAAATCTTCAAACTTGAGCATTTGTCTGTAGTTTAAGTCCAGAACTAGTTATTAACCTGTTATCAAGCTGTGCTTAATAGATTAGCTTATGTTTTGCATTACTAGTCAGTCTGTGCTTGTCTGTGACTGTTTAGTTGTGTTGTGTGAGTGTAAATCTTCAATCCTGTGTGTTCTTTGTGGATTTGAGGATTAGTCTTACAAAACTAAACTTGTGTTTTCCTGTGTTCAACTGTGGAAGCCATTTGTTCAGTTATATGACTGCTTAGAGCTTGTTTGTTTCATTCAGCCTCAAACAACCTTGTCTGTTGACAGTTGAGCTTTCATTTTCAGAAAGAAATACCAAATTAACTCTTTAATTATTGCAACTATAAAAAGTCCTCCCCAAAAATATTAAGATCATCCCTGGAAAATTTCAGAAATTATAAAGGTCATTTACTATTTTTAACAAAATCCTAAATTAGAGTTGCATTCTTGTTTGTCCTATAGTTTTACACTGCAAATTGATTATCAGAGATTTTGTTGAGGAATATTTTAAGTTTATTATACCCTAACTACACTAAAGACACAAAAATAACCCAATTAGTGAAGAGAAAGTTGCTAATGTGGAAGCAAGGAAGGAGGATCTAGCTAGAGTTGTCACTACTCTAGCTAGGAGCCTGGATGAAATCATAGGGAACAACCTCTTGTTTGCTGGAGGCAGATTAAGAGGTCGTGGGAGAGGCATGACAGCACCAGGAGGCAGAGGGAGTCCACCAGATGAGGATGAGCATCTTGACTTAGAGGACTCCACCAGGAGCAGGGTTTCCATCCAAATGCGGACATACAAATACTTAAAGGTAGACATCCCTGAGTTCAATGGTAGTTTAAATCCTAATGACTTACTAGAATGGATTCGATAAATTGAGAAGGTCTTTGAGTATAAAGGCTATAATGATGTCAAGTGTTTTAAGGTTGCAATTTTAAAGCTGAAAGGTGATGCCTCACTTTGGTATGATAATCTGAAATACAAAAGGATTAAGGAGGGTAAGGAGCCTCTTAGATCTTGGTCTAACTAAAAAAGAAAATGTTAAACAAGTTTGTTAATAAAGATTATACCCATGATATTTTTGTTAAGTAGTATAAGCTTAACCAAGATGAAAGACCAGTTGAGATCTACCTTAGGGAGTTTGAACAACTAACCCTTCAATGTGAAGTAACTGAGAAGCCTGAGCAAAGGATTTTCGATTCTTGGTGGGTTTAGATAAAAGTATTACTAATAAGGTAAGATAAAAGTATTGCTAATAAGGTAAGGATGCAACCCTTATAGTCTTATAATGATGTTGTTAATCTATCTTTAAGAGTTGAGAAAATGGGAAAGGTTAAACCTGCTACACCTAAACACATCAGGCCATTTCAAACCAGGCCTTACAGTGGTGTTAGAATTACCGAGACACCTAGAACAGCACCTCCACCTACCTTAGATAAAGAAAAGGGAATCATGGGACAGAAACCCAATACCACAATTACTGAGAACACGATTTAATGTTTTCAATGCCAAGGCTATGGCCTTTTCAGAAAGGATTCTCCCTCTAAGAAATCACTGACCATTATGGAAGTAGATACTTGGGAAAAAGAAGGCTTAGAGGAGTATAAGGAAGAAGAGGTATTGGAAAAAGAGAAAGAACCTTCTGAGGAAGAGTCAGACGAAGCTATGGTTGTAGCCCACCTAGATAGTGGTCACACATTGATGATTTGGAGAGTAATGCACTCTCAACAGGCTCCCCTAGAGGAAGACAGAGATCACTTATCTTCAGGAGTAGGTGCACCATCCAAGGGAGGGTGTGTAACTTCATCATTGATGGAGGGAGCTGCACCAATGTGGCATATGTCACTATGGTAAACAAGCTCAACTTGAGCACTCAGCCCCACCCATAACCCTACAAGCTGAGATGGTTAAACAAAGGGGATGAAGTCAGGGTAGACAAGCAGTGTTTGGTGTCATCTTCATTTGGAAAGGTTTACAAGGATGTGGTTCTCTGTGAAGTAGTAAAAATGGATGGCTTCCATCTACTCTTAGGTAGACCATGGGAATTTGATAAGGGTTGAGTACATCAGGGAAGAAGTAATACTTATATCTTCAAGCAAGGAAGCATGAAGATCACCTTAACACCCCTACCACCAAACCAAAAGATTTATGGGAGTCCTAGTATGACTGAGGATCTCAGTGGGGTCGTTTTCTTATCAGAAGCAGGTATGGTAAAGAAATTTAAGGAAGAACAACCAGTGTTGGTGTTGTTGTCAAATGAGGTTGAGACAGAAGAACCAAAAGAGGTTCCTACAGAGGTTAAGCCATTAATTAATTAGTTCCAGGATGTGTTCCCAGGGGAAATTCCTAGTGGCCTACCTCCCTTAAGAGGGATTGAGCACCAAATAGACCTTGTGCCAGGATTTGTACTTCCTAACAGGCCTGCATATAGGTGTGATCCTAAGGCAACACAGGAATTGCAAAGCTAGATTGATGAGTTGATGAGGAAGGGGTTTGTGAGAGAATCCATGAGTCCTTGTGATGTACCTGCTCTTCTAGTCCCAAAGAAAGATGACACATGGAGGATGTTCATAGATACCAGAGCCATCAACAACATTAAAATCAAGTATAGGTTCCCAATACCTAGGCTGGATGACATGCTAGATGAGTTGAGTGGAACTAAGGTCTTCTCAAAGATAGACCTCAGACAAGGTTATCATCAAGTAAGAATCAGGGAGGGTGATGAGTGGAAGACTGCCTTCAAAACAAAGCATGGGTTGTATGAATGGCTTGTTATGCCTTTTGGATTATCAAATGCACCTAGTAACTTTATGAGGCTGATGACAGAGGTACTAAGGCCATGCTTAGGCAAGTTTGTGGTTGTTTACTTTGATGATATTCTCATTTATACTAAAAGTCAAGAATATCACTTCAGGCACCTTGAGACAGTCTTTGAAATCCTGAAGCAACGCAAATTATTTGGGAATTTGGAGAAGTGTACATTCATGACAGAAGACGTTAAATTCTTGGGGTATGTGGTGTCAGGATGAGGGATGAGTGCTGTTCAGTCTTGGCTAGTTCCTAGGAACATCACAGAAGTTAGAGGCTTTCATGGCTAATCTTCATTCTACAGAAGCTTCATCAAGAATTTCAGTGCTATTGCTGCTCCTATCACTGAATGCATGAAGAAAGAAGAGCTTAAGTGGACTGAGAGTGCTCTGCAAGCCTTCGGAAACATCAAGAAGCTCTTGTGTGATACACATTTCTTCAGGCTGTCTGATTTCAACTGCCTGTTTGAAGTAGAGTGTGATGCAAGTGGGTTAGGTATTGGAGCTGTCCTAGTTCAAGAGAGGAAGCCAGTAGCCTATTTAAGTGAGAAGTTAAGTGGAGAAAAGGTGAGTTATTAAACCTATGATAAAGAGTTTTATGCCCTTGCCAGAGCTCTTATGCATTGGAGCCATTATCTAAAACCAAAACCCTTTGTATTGCTTTAAGATAATGAGGCCTTGAAGTATATAAGTGGCCAACACAAGCTGAATCGTAGGCATGCTAAGTGGGTTGAATTCCTTCAATCATTTACTTTCTCAAGCAAGTCCAAAGAAGGCAAGCAGAACATTGGTGCAGATGCTTTGTTTAGGAGGTATACATTGTTATCAACCATGGAACAAAAGGTCCTAGGGTTTGAGTTCATGAAAGAGCTATACAAGGATGATCCTGACTTTTATGAAGATTGGTTAGCTCTGACTGAGGTGAAAAGGACATCAGACTCACCCTACAGTCTGCAGAAAGGATTTATATTCATGGGAAACAAGCTTTGTGTTCCAAGGGGGTCTTACAGAAACCTGCTGATCAAAGAGGTGCATGCCAGTGGTTTGGGAGGTCACTTTGGTGTCCAGAAGACATTAGACATTCTGCAAGACCAATTCTATTGGCCTAAGACGATGGGTGAAGTGTACATAGTGCTCAGAAGGTGTTGAGTGTCTCAGCAGGCTAAGAGCTTATTCAAAGCAGGTCCCTACACACCTCTACTAGTCTCTCACAGGTCTTGGGAGGATGTAAGTATGGATTTCATTGTGGCATTGCCAAGGACATAGAGAGGAAAAGACTCAGTGATGGTTGTGGTAGACAGGTTCAGCAAAATGGGTAATTTCATAGTCTGTAAGAAGACTGAGGATGCTGCTAGTGTGGCAGAGCTGTACCTAGGAGAAATAGTAAGGTTGCATGGGGTGCCAAAGACTATAGTGTCTGACAGGGACACTAAGTTCATGAGTTACTTCTGGAAAACACTTTGGAGGTTGTTAAATACAAGGCTCTTGTTCATTACTTCTCACCACCCACAGACATATGGTCAAAATGAAGTGACCAACAAGACATTGTGGAGGATACTAAGATGCATTGTGAGCAAGTCCTTGAAGGACTGGGATCTAAAATTGGCGCCGCAGGCAGAGTTTGCATTCAATAGAGCACCATCATCAGCCACATGCCACAGTCCATTTGAGGTAGTCTATGGTGTTAACCATTTAATGCCTCTTGATTTATCTGTTGTTCCCAGGGAATAAGTGAGCTTTCATGCAAAGAAAAGAGTGGAGCAGATGATGAAGTTACATGAGACTGTCAGAAGGCAAATTAAGAAGGCCAATGATCTATACAAGAAGAATGCTAAGGTCAAAGAGTTTTCCCCAGGAGATTTGGTATGGATACATCTAAGGAAACAAAGGTTCCCCTCCAAACAAAAGAACAAGCTGGAGCCATAGGCAGATGGTCCATTTGAGATCATTGAGAAGATAGGACCTAATGCCTAAAAGGTTTATCTACCAGGAGAGTATGGGGTATATGGAATATTCAACATAGGAGATCTAAGCCCTTACTATGGTGACTCAGAGGATGAAGAAGAGCCAGGCTTGAGGTAAAGCCTTTTTGAACCTGGGGAGGTTGCAGCAGGAGCTAATCCAAGGGGACCCCTTGAGTAAGCCATGGCTAGGACATAAAATGACATGGCTGAAGACATAGGCCATTTCACAAGCCAAGCTAGCATCATCAACATCCCACGCACAACAACTTAACAAGATCAGAACAACTAGCCTGCACCAGTCAACTTCCAGCCACCAAAGAGGTTCACCAGGTCATCCCAAGAGCCCCCACGTTGGCCCCCTGGCAAGTCCATATGAAGGTCAACGAAAAAGTCCAGGAACAATTTCCCAAAGGTTTACTCTAAGACAATGAAAAACAGCCTACAAGAATCAAGTCCAAGAATGGGTCCAACAGGGTATTTTCACATTTTCAATCCGGTTGAGGCTCCCTTTTGCATTAAGTGAAGTAGTATTATGAATAACAAAGACCCTAAGAGCACAAGTAAAGCCTTGATGAGTCTCAATGCCAAGGTTAACAACCAGACAACCCAAACAGAAGACAAATTGAAGCGTTGCCATTTCAAGAAAACAACAAATCTGCTTTATGCTTTATAGTTCAGTCTGTTTTCTTTGCTTTAGTGTCTGTACTTATTAGCTGTTGAGCTTGTCCATATTAGGTTACTTTCAGTAAATATTAAGAGGCCAGTTGAGAGTCCTTCTTAGCCCTTGGATGAGGTTTACATCCAAGGGTCAGTTAGCTTGTTGTAATGCCTATATAAGAGGCCTGTTAAACAATGTAAGAACCAGATTTAGCTTGAATGAAAAAAAACACCTTTTGGAATCATCTCTCAAATCTTCAAACTTGTTCATTTGTCTGTAGTTTGAGTCCAAGACTAGTTATTAACCTGTGCTCAAGTTGTGGTTAATAGATAAGCTTCAGTTTTGCATTACTAGTCAGTCTGTGCTTGTCTGTGATTGTTTAGTTGTGTTGTGTGAGTTTAAATCTTTAATCATGTGAGTTCATTGTGGATTTGAGGCTTAGACATACTAAAATAAACTTGTGTCTTCCTGTGTTCAACTATGGAAGCCATGTGTTCAGTTATATCACTGTTTAGAGCTTGTTTGTTTCATTCAGCCTCAAACAATCCTGTGTGCTTATAGTTGAGCTTCCATTTTCAGAAAGAAATACCAAATCAGTTCTATAACTATTGCAACTATAAACATTCCTCCCAAAAATATTAAGATCATCCCTGCAAAATTTCAGAAATTATAAAGGTCATCTACTATTTTTAACAAAATCCTAAATTAGAGTTTCATTCATGTTTGTCCTATAATTTTTCACTGCACCATAGCTGCACCAGATGAATGACACCCCATCAACATATGACCAGTGCATAAAATTCCCTACACCATGGGAGTGTAGGAGATACGAGGAGACTAGGAGGAAACAAGAAGATGTTATAGACAAGCACTCAAGGCCACAACCTGCTCCCCAGCATAGAAATTACAGAACCGGTGTGTCCAGAACGACTAAGTCGAGCCTCCTGTAGAGGAGTTAAATCAGGTCAACTTGGAAAAACTACATCAAGAAAGTACAGTATAGATTGAGGCGAGCTGTACAGGCAGTCTCTGTCAGCAATTGGTAGAACTCCTCAAAACCAACATGGATTGTTTCACTTGGTCCCACGATGATGGTAGGAATAGATCCATATATCATAACCCATAAGCTGAGCATTGACCCAAAGGGTAACCCAGTACAATAGAGGAGAAGGAAGTTCGCAGTAGAGAGGGCACAGGTTATAAATTAAGGGGTGGACAACCTGCTCGCGGCAGCAAAGATCAGAGAAGTCAGGTATCCTGAATGGTTATCCAAGGTGGTAGTTGTACCAAAAAAGAATGGCAAGTGGAGGGCCTTTGTGGACTTTACAATAGGAGTGAGCAAAACCTTATACCCGATACGGTTTTGAAAACCGTATCGGGCATACGGTTTTGAAAACCGTATCGGGCATACGGTTTTGAAAACACCTTTTTTTCCCTCCCGGATACGATAGGGTTTAACTGGGTATCCGGTTTGAGGGTACCCTGTTTAACCGGATATACGGTATCCGGATACCCGGATACAGTTTAGAAGTTTTGTCTATTAAAGTGGTCCCTTCTTTATGGATGTGTTGAACTATTCTATTAGGAAGAACTTGTTGAACATCATTGGGAAGGGGAAAATCACAATAAACCCTCAATATGGTTTATATAGGGTTCTGGAATGTTAGACGTTTCTTGCACATGAATAATGTAGAATTCTTTGGTTTACTTAAAACTAGGGTTAAATTTTTAAGTATCAATAGAGTACAAGGGGGTCTTGGAATTAATTGGAGTTTTCTACTAATAATAATGTGAAAGATTGTGGCAGAATATGGATAATTTGGGACCCTGGCTAGTTCCATGTGATAGAAGTTCGTAGGGAGATTCAAGTTATTCATGCTCACGTCACTCATCTTAATACTAGTATTACTTGGTATTGTTCTATGGCTTATGGGTGCAATAAGGATTATGAGAGGAAGCCTTTGTGGGATGATATGATACATATGCACCCTGTTTTTAATAATGAACCATGGTTAATCATGGGTGATTTTAACAATGTGCTTCACTCTGATGAAAGGATATAGACTAATGTCACTGATGCAGAACTGAGAGTTCCAACGCAATGTGGACTTTTTTCGCCTGTATGAATTTATCAGAAATGGTACTTATTTTACTTTGAATAACAAGCACGAAGGCTCTGTTAGGGCCTTCAGTCGTATTGATAAAGTTCTGGCTAATGATCAATGGATCAATTTTGGTCCTGCTGGTTCAGTGACCTTCTTACCTGAAGGACTGTATGATCACAGTCCCTGCATTATGGATGTGAGTTTCTTAAACTCGATATTAGACACTTCTAATATCAGAATACATTTAGTTTACTCTTAAACTAAATAAATCTTATGCATGCATAACAAAATAAGACAAAGATAAGAAGAACTTTTCCTTACATTGATCTTATGACAAATATGGGCACAAAATAGGACTCCTTCCTACTTTGTTCTTGAGCTTATAATGTTAAGGATGAACTTCCAAGTTCTAAGTGTTAGAACACTCCTATTAGATGCACCCAAGACTAACCCTTAATCACTACTAAAAGATACTACACTAGTAAATAAAATAGTAGATCCCTTAAATAACTAATAATCTAATTACTACACTTAGTAATATTATTAGTAAATGAACACTAGAAATGTGATGCTTCTTAAGCTTTCTTTTAGTGTGAGAATGTAGAGAGAAGTAAAGAAATTTGCATGAATGAATTATATGAGGTAGTGTATTGTATAAATAAGAGGAAAAACAAGCCCTATTTGGCTTGCTCAAAACCGGTCACACACACACCCACATGGGTGGGGTGTTGTCATTTTCACATTGTTCTTAACAATGTTAGGTTGAGTGTATGGGTCATTGTAGTAATCATTTGTTCTAATTCTTAATTAGAATAAAATTACAAACTAAAAACCTACCCATTATCACCACAAAACCGGTGCACCCATATAAAATGGGTGTCCATTTTATTTTTGCAATTTGTCATTTGTCACAAGTGTGACATGTGACATGTAACATGTAATTAGGCTTATAAATGTACATTTAACTAATTTAAATGCAATTTCATAACAAATAAATTGGACTTAACATTTGAAGTCACATTTTATAATTACATGTAAATAAAATGGGTCCTCTCATATTTGGTTAAAATAATCTACAACAGTTTGTAATTATAATCGACCAATTTCACTTATCTCAAATGTTTCATAAACATAATGCATTCTTAGTAATATAACAATTAAATTACCAAAATGAATCTTATTTAATCATATTACAATAAGATATATTCTCACTCACAATTTAAACTTGGTTCATTTTAAGGGATTAATTAATCTGTATCACTATACAATTAATTAATGTACATGATTAGGGGATTGTCCTTTAGGTGTGACCTCAAGGGATCAACTGATCACCACCGTCATACGACAGTAACGTCAAACTCAATTGAGCCAATCGTTACCGATTTATGTTGACCAGTTGACTATAATATTCATCATCCCTTTGTATTCTTATTATTGAGATTTAATTATGTGATCGCACTATTGTTGAGGACACTTACTCCAACAATCTCCCACTTGTCCGAGACAAGTGTGCGTCACCAATTCTCTTGTCCTATTACAAGATCTCCCACTCAATGCAAGGTGTCTTGCAGGTCGTCCTTGTATTTGATCATATCAAGAGTGGTTTCCTCGATCTGGAGAGTAACTGTCTGACCGGAATTATCTACCATAGATACCTTCCGAGCGTGGCCACGCATTTTCAGCTTACTCCTCCTCGAGTGGCCTTGAGATTTAAAACAACCCTGACAAGGGGTGGACAATTCCTATCGCACTATTCCCTTTGCATAGCCACAGCTCATCATGACCCAAAAGATGCCCATTTGACCCCAGTTACGAAGGTCGTAGAGCATAAATCAAAGTCACTCTGAAACTGTGCCACCTTAGGTGAACAGTCTTTAGTCAAAGAATTGACTCAAAAGAATACTAGTAGCTCTTGCCACGACCAGGCTACAAGAATTGCCAGAATTCTATAAGCGGTCACTTCCCGACAGAGTGTCTCATACAGTCTGCCTATGTGATCGATTGGTCATCCCTATGACCCTATGACAGTCGAACTTGCCATCAATCGCACCACAATCTAGTCACTTTGACATGTCACCTCATATAAGTGATTATGGGCCAATGCTATGTTAATACAGTCCACTTTAATGGGGTTCAAAATTGTCTTTACAACCCATTTGGATTTAACAAAGCACAAAACAAGTTTTAGAAACTCAAACGATAAATGTGATTATCATATATGAACAATCAACACAATGTTATTGCTTCATATCATATAATCTAAAGTTTATTTCGTCTATGACAATTCATGACGATCTCATTAAATGCAATAAAGGCTTTGGTAGTGAATATACCATATATTCATTTATTCCAACCTTGTGAATTGCTTTTTCCTTCCATCCAACGTTATTCCTAATAACATGAATTCATCTATATACATTTCTAGATCTGTATCTAGTGTTGGGCTCTTTAACTTGAAAGATACTCCCACTTGTTATCATGATAACTGACAGGTATTTAGGTGAAGGGATCTACTATTAGTTCCTTTTAAACCACCTTATCCTCATCATAATGTACTAGGTCTCTATTTGTAGAATTTATAATGATTGACTCTTCAATCATTCTTTTAGTAATTCGCTTCTTATATAACAAAAGTACGCCTAGGATTTCGATAAATCCTTTTATAAGTTTGGAAATTTGGGTTTGTGTAACCTTTACCACATTGTCAAATTTTCTCTACCAAACACAAGAATGAATCCCTAGTTCTCCTTGAGAACCCTATGGATTTTCTAATAGGCTATCCAATGACACTCATTTGGATTGTTTGTTTTAGGCTTGTCATGCTTCCAGCATACAATTCATTTAGGTATGTGCATGTAATGGCATATATGATTGGTTTCATGCGATTAACAACTCTTAGGTTCAGTGGATGACTATGACCCTTTCATAGTGATCCCACTTTTATCAACATAAACAACCTATTTAACTTGTTGAAGAGATTAAGGATCTTATCGATATAAGATACCTTTTCAATGCCAAGCTAAAATCTTCTATTCCACAATAGATTTTGATTTTAGTATACATGTTGCCCTCTTTCATCCAACATTAAAATCCAACCACTCCTTTCAAAAAGGTAATACGAATACATTACTCTTAACGAATGAAACGTCATTCACGTGGAAAATAATTTCTCCCACTGAACTTCATGTCCTTACATGATTACTTAAACTCCCACTTAACTTCATGTCTATACATGACTTTAACTCCCACTGAATTTCATGTCTATACATGACTTTTCGACAATTCGAGTGAAACCCTTCTTCTATCTCATAATAGAAAATATCATCATAGCCTCTACATAGGTTTGTGTCATGTACACATCCTATTCCAAATCCCTATTTGGACATGTGGTTTTGTTGTGTATCTTGTACACACTTAATATGAGGTATTTTATTGATGATTTGGATCTAAGCATAGTTACGCATTAACTTAGCTTTTGAAGACATCTACATGTCTATCTATGCAACTACAATTGGACAACTCCAAATAAAACATTTTCTTTGCATAGATTCCATATAGTTTCATTAGTCTCTTTTAGAAAATCGAAATTCAAAATTTCTAGGTACTTCCACTTCATAGATCATAATCTTATTATATCAAGAACAATTTCTTTTTGTCTCGTCACTAGTCTAAGGATTCACTTAAGAACGCTTTCTTTTGGTCTCCTCACTAGTCTTGAGTCTAACCTAAGAACATTTTCTTTTGGTTTCCTCACTAGTTCCTAACTAGGTTTTCGTTGTGGCTTATTTTCTCCCACTCTATCTTTAGAAAATACAACTATTTTCCTTAAAGATAGCCTTATGAGCGACAAACAATTTTGTATCCATACTTGTAAGGGAGGTAGAAGTATCACAACATGACCTTAAGTGATCTACTAAAGACTTCTTTGTAAAGACATCGAATCTTAGCTTCAACATAGACTAGTTCTATAAGAGCTAAAGAGTTGAACTCATATTCATGTCATTTACTTTCTTTATAAGTGGTATGGTCAATTGGTTTGGTAGACTCCCTACTTTGAGTTCATTAACTCAATTTGACTTAACAATTGATATTTCAAAATGAGAATCGAATTCTTAGCTTTTGAACTTATTACAATGATCCAATCATCATAATACTAACATGATCAATTTGAGTCGATACAATTTATGTTATTAGTGCAAGCAGAGTACGATGACAAGTTTTTAGAACTAAAAAGTTTCAACAAATCGAATGACTTGGGTTGAGAACCAAGTCACTAAATCCAATTACAACCAATGTCAATAAAAGGAATTGAACAAATTTCCATGTCAAACAAGGAAATTATAAAAGTTCTAAAAACAATGTCTCAAAATACATCCCAAAATTTTGACAATTCAAAATGAGACCAAGCTTCCATAGGTCTTCAATCATGGGTAGCTACCTTAGCTTCCATTGAAGAGCCTTCTTAGACTTGCTTGTTCTTGCATTTATCCTTGCTAGGATGCCCTAATTACAATTAAATAGGGTAAGAGTCACAACTTGTATCTATATACCAAAGTTGAGATCATAACATAAACGATAGGGATAAATTACCAACTGAAACATCTTTCCAGTTTTGATATCTCCTAGATATTTAGTGCAATTTCCCTTCCAATGCCCGATTCCATTATAATAATGGCACTTGTCCTCGGTTGAGGCACCTTTCTTAGGTTTGGGTGAGCTATTCTCAATAGCTTTTTCTTCCCTTTCCTTTGAAGGTGGAAGGCTTCTTCCCTTTACTACCATCTTTCTTGAACTTCCCCTTGCTCCTTTTATTAATATGGAGCACATCCTTGGAAATGCTAACATTTAGCCCATGTCTCTGTTGGCTTGCACGAGCATCTTGTGCATTTCATGAAGAGAGGTTTTCATGTTTTGCATATTGTAGTTTACCCTAAACTGCACATATGCTTTGATTTTCCCCAAGGAATGTAAGACTCGGTCGATAACGAGTTGTTCGGGAATGGTCACCCCATGCAATTTAAGAGTCTTAACATGCTCAATCAATTTGAGTACATGAGGGCTAACTTTTGGTCCTCTTTTAGGTTCATGTTAAATAATGTGGAAGCCGTCTTATATTGTAAGATCCTAGGAGCTTGTGAAAAAACATGGTCACAAGCTTGGCATAGGTCTCATAGGCCGTGCTCATCTTATGGCACTCCCTTGAAGATCGGCCTCCAACGAGAAGATCAAAACGTTTTTGATCGCGGCGGACTCTTTGTGGCTAGCCTCATAGACTCGCCTTGCGTGGCGGTTGTCCTTTCATTAGGTGCGGTGGGAGAGGCCTTGGCAAGGTAACGAAACCTGTCGTCACCCGCCGCGGCCAAGCGGAGTTGCATATCCCAATTGGTAAAATTAGCGCCATTCTTTTCTAACTTGCATCGATCCATGAAAGATCAAATCCATGAGACATTTGTGAGAGTTGGAGCATAGGTGGTGGTGGACGAATTAGCATTTGCCATTGCGAATAAACAATTATGACTACAAATTTAAGACATAAAGGAAATGTTAACATTTATCGTTTTAAATACTTGTAAACATTTTAAACAAGTTTAGCATTTAAATAGTGACCTCTACCCAACTATTATAAATGATTCCGAGATCCAAATTCATATCAACTTGGGCACGGTAAGCCGATTCATCCCTCATTAACATAATTCGGTGGATTAACTCTTTAATCGATTCTACATTAGAACTCTCGGTCGATAATATTACTTTAATATTTATCTTAAGCCCGGAACACATGCGGCTACGGTCGCGAATACTTCCGTTGAGCTCAATCCAAATTTCGAAATAATAACATTTATTACCCCACTTACCCAACGTAACAAGTTTAGCACCCCGGTGAGCCGAGCCTACTTCCTTGCGAAATTGGGATTCATGGGTTCTAACATTTGGTAAGGCTTGATCTCAATTATTTATTATGAGAGGTCTTGTCAATTTATAATCTATCATGTTAAAGTGAACTAAATCGATGAATTAACAATTATTTTAATTGACATGGTCGAATACTCGATAAATATGCATGTCATGTTATGGCGATTTGGCAATGCATGCAAACATATTAAATAAAAATGCAAGCATAAAAATAAAACTCCTAGTATGGCCTTTCCTAGAATAGAAAATCATATAATCTATTACAAGTTCGGAAACCAACTCCTTTGGTCCCTTGAACTTCATAAGCACGCCTCCCAAGGTCACCGTCTCTCTCTCGGAACTCCTTTCCGAATGGCACCGTCTTTGGGAAACTCCGGTTTTACAATTAGTTACAAAATATATAATAAAATTACAATAATTTCCTATTATACATTTGTAAAATAAAATAATACAATAAAAGTGATTCGAGATCACATTAAATTACAACCGAATCAATATTCCCTTACATTTCGGGCAATATCGATTAAAACTAAGGCCATACAAGGAAAAATTACATAATTCCAAATTACATAAACCAAAATATGACATTCATAAATTGAAAATATGACATTCATAAATTGAAAATATGACATTCATAAATAAAATGCAGCATTATAATATGTACAAAACATGCTCATGTTAAATGCCAAATCGCACTAATTAACGGTTTATATCGAATATAACCCGGTTTTACGGAAATGCGTGATAATAACACTTTAAAATCACCAAACAATACTTAAATCATATTTAAGTCCAAGTTAATTATCCCAACTCATTTAGGCCTCAAAAACTAGTCATCACTCAATTTTGACAATAATTCAACTTGTTGTTGTATAATTGCTCATAATTAGACTTTAAAATCATATTTTAATCAAATAAATCCAAATTAAATTACAATAATTTCAAAATTCGAATTTTAAATTTTTGTACATTCTGAAACATTTCCATGACACTCATAATGTCTAAAATCATGGTTTAAAAATTTTGAATCGGTTTAGAGAAAAATGGTTGCGCTTTATCGGTTTTATCAAATAAAATACATAAAGCATGCAAAAATTAATCATATTAAATTTTCAACTTTAGATCTGAAATTTGGGACATTTATGCAACCAGGAATAATTTTCTCTTGTCATGAAAATTATTTTAGCTTTATTTGCTAAATTAGTCACTATTTATGCCATTTTTATATTAAAAATCCATAAATCATGCAAGCCAAATCACATCAGTCTGAAATTTTCCTGTCTGACAAGAAAACATGCATGTGACAACATACTAAAATTTCATTATCAGATTCAAATCGGAAGTATATTTGCTAAATTAGTCACTATTTATGCCATTTTTACATTAAAACTTCATAAATCATGCTAGACATATCATATCTGTCTGAAATTTTCCAGTCTGATAGGAAAACATGCATGTGACGACATACTAAAAGATCATGGTCAGATTCAAAGCGGAAGTATTTTTAACCATTTGACCTTTATTTATTTCATTTTATCATATAAAACTCATAAATCACACGAAACAAATCCACTTCACACGAAATTTTACATACAGTAAGTAAAATGCATGTGGGATATTGTGTAAAAATTTCAAGGTTAGAAGACAAATCCACTCCTTCTTCCTCACTCGAAAAAACTATAAATCGATTATGCATGCAACAACCTTGGCTCTGATACCACTTGTGAGTTTCTTAAACTCGATATTAGACACTTCTAATATCATAATACATTTAGTTTACTCTTAAACTAAATAAATCTTATGCATGCATAACAAAATAAGACAAAGATAAGAAGAACTTTTCCTTACATTGATCTTATGACAAATATGGGCACAAAATAGGACTCCTTCCTACTTTGTTCTTGAGCTTATAATGTTAGGGATGAACTTCCAAGTTCTAAGTGTTAGAACACTCCTATTAGATGCATCGAAGACTACCCCTTAATCACTACTAAAAGATACTACACTAGTAAATAAAATAGTAGATCCCTTAAATAACTAATAATCTAATTACTACACTTAGTAATATTATTAGTAAATGAACACTAGAAATGTGATGCTTCTTAAGCTTTCTTTTAGTGTGAGAATGTAGAGAGAAGTAAAGAAGTTTGCATGAATGAATTATATGAGGTAGTGTATTGTATAAATAAGAGGAAAAACAAGCCCTATTTGGCTTGCTCAAAACCGGTCACACACACACACCCACATGGGTGGGGTGTTGTCATTTTCACATTGTTCTTAACAATGTTAGGTTGAGTGTATGGGTCATTGTAGTAATCATTTGTTCTAATTCTTAATTAGAATAAAATTACAAACTAAAAACCTACCCACCATCACCACAAAACCGGTGCACCCATATAAAATGGGTGTCCATTTTATTTTTGCAATTTGTCATTTGTCACAAGTGTGACATGTGACATGTAACATGTAATTAGGCTTATAAATGTACATTTAACTAATTTAAATGCAATTTCATAACAAATAAATTGGACTTAACATTTGAAGTCACATTTTATAATTACATGTAAATAAAATGGGTCCTCTCATATTTGGTTAAAATAATCTACAACAGTTTGTAATTATAATCGACCAATTTCACTTATCTCAAATGTTTCATAAACATAATGCATTCTTAGTAATATAACAATTAAATTACCAAAATGAATCTTATTTAATCATATTACAATAAGATATATTTCTCACTCACAATTTAAACTTGGTTCATTTTAAGGGATTAATTAATCTTTATCACTATACAATTAATTAATGTACATGATTAGGGGATATTCCTTTAGGTGTGACCTCAAGGGATCAACTGATCACCACCGTCATACGACAGTAACGTCAAACTCAATTTAGCCAATCGTTACCGATTTATGTTGACCAGTTGACTATAATATTCATCATCCCTTTGTATTCTTATTATTGAGATTTAATTATGTGATCGCACTATTGTTGAGGACACTTACTCCAACAATGGAATTATGGAATGAGGGGGATAGGAAGAAGTCGAGTTTTAAGTATTTGAACATGTGGGGGAAGGATGACTGTTTCAAGACTATTGTGTAATGCAATTGGAATTGCAGAGGCTGTAAAATGTTTCAAATTGTGATAAAACTCAAAGGGTTTCAAGTATCTCGAAAGGAATTGAATATGGATGGTTTTGGGGATATCTTGAATTTTATCCAAGTAGCTAAGCTCCTACATGATGATATCCAAAGGAGGCTGCATCAAGTGATACGATAATCATGCATGGCGTTGATGAGTTAATTGTCAATGTTAATAGTTCGTTGGGCAGTAATTGAAATCTTGTTCACGAAATTAATTAGGGGATTAATTTGTTGAGTTAATAACACGAAACTTATGCGTAATCATTGAAGACAATGAAGCCAAGCAAACCTAAGTCAAGCAAGCCTAAAGCAACGGTCCTCTGGACTGTTTGTTGTCATTAAAGTCTTGCATTTTGTGTCTAATAATATGACTGTAACGAACTCATAATTATGGATTTAATTGTTCTCATAAAATTGGTCTTTATTGCTTGTTTATGAGTGCATAGGATTCTATTTTATAGCTATTGTAGGGCTGCTCGAATAGGCAAGTTTTAGCCTAGTTAAAGAGCCTCTTTAAGAGCCCTAATTAGGAAGTTTATTACCATGTTGTAACAACCATTGTAGGTGTGTTATGATGGCTATTTAAGGCCTTCTTTGCTTTTTGTTTTATCCATCAATGAATCCAATCAATCAATCACTTAAGAAATATTTAGAAATGAAGATAAACACTTGTGTTTTCTCTCTAAATTGGGCGTCTTGTTTACATACCAAGTTTTAGTTAGCTTTCGACGCGTTTCGAGTATAACTCGATTGTATCTCAATAGGTCTTGAGTTCAATCATCACCATTGTTCGAGTTATAGGTCTAACCCGAGCAAATACCCAATTGATTCGAGTTATGTGGATGAAATATGGGGATGAGAACTCACATTATATTCATAGCTCTATGAAAGCTAGAGATAAAATCAAGAAAGCCTTGTTTTCCATTCCTAATGAGGTGAACGCAATTGTATCCTTGCGAGGTGGTGTCATTGCATGTAGCATATTAGCTTGACTTTTGACTATAGATCTATTCACGCCTCTTTCGTGTGGTTTAGCCGAATTTGGGGTACTCGACGTCCTTTATGTTGATCGACTCTTGGATGTGGAACGTCATGCCACATGTCGAATCGGAAAACGCCTTATCCCAAGAGTCTGGCCAGGTTTAGACTAGGACTGTATTATTATTGTCGTCCTACCGAGAGGATTAGAGTCTTGTGTGTGCGAAATACCTTATCGTACACGGTTCAGGGGAACGCCTTACCCCATGGACATCTTTTTCTAGGTCATGAGTATACGAAATGCCTTATCGTATGCGGTTCAGGGAAACGCCTTATCCCGTGGACTTTCATTGACGTGTCTTTCTAATGTACACAATGCTAGTGCGTGCCATTTACCGTGAGAGTTATGTTGCTATATTCGTATGTTTGGATGGTAGTTTATATGTTTGGATCATATGTGAACATTGGGTTTGATTCTTAAAAGAAATAGATGATTGTATTGGTTTGTATGTTAAGTCTCTACCTTATCAAGTATATGCCACTAACGGTGAGATGTAAGCCCTAGTGTGTATATAGTTGTCTAAGGGTGTCATTCCCGAGTTGGTTCATATTATGGTGCTTACTTTTTGGTATTCCACATGCTTATATCATATTATCTTGAAATGTATGCTTTTACTTCACATGATTCACTTGTATATAAGATTCTACATGTTTAATTGTTGTTTATGTATGTTTACTTCTGATATGGCTGAGAGATCCCTGAATTACTCCCCACTGACTGTGGCATTCATTTTTAATGAATGAACATGTTGCAGGTTGGTGTTTGCATAGAGTTGTGGCGAGTGAGCTAGCGAGCGTTCTTCTTACAGCGATTCACCCATATCGTGTATTTTATATTAGTTTATTATCTTCACTGTGTTTAATCAAGGGATCGATGTCCCTTGTATTTAATTATGATACAATTTGTATAAACGATTTATTAAATTAAGTTTTGGTTTTATAATATAGTGACATTAGCGGTTTTGCATTTAAAGTTTTTAAAATCCCGTATTTTTCCGCTGCAAATCTATGTGTTTACTTTATTGCTAAATCGTGGGGCGTCACAGTTGGTATCAGAGCTATAACGCTCCCGACACACATTCGTGCACCCCAACTTTAAATAAATTGACCAATGAATAATGAATGAGAGGTGGGTCGGGTAACACCCGCAAATGTACCCTATTTTTATATTAAAAATATTATATAGATACTTTTCAGCGAAATTTTAGATTTAGTCTAGAATTAAATTTCTCGTTCCTAATTTAGAAAATCCGAGTTCGTTTCCGGACTTTACTCGAAATTCCGAGTGAGATACGTCTTAAGGCGCTTATGGGCTTTTTCCATGTTTTTCCACTCACCCTCCTTATATCCCCTAAACCCTAAATCCCTCAATTTCCACTTACTCCTTCTTCCTCACCAAGTAACCACCAACACCTAAGATCCATTTTGATCAAGCTCAAGATCGACACTACCACTTCGTTACTTGCTCAAATCCGCTAATTTCCGTCTTAATCTTCCCCTCCCATCGTCCTCTATCTTAATTGGTAATAAAATTACCGTCTTTCTCACTTTTCAATTTATCCGTCTTTCTTAAAGGTGAATTATACTCATCTTTTATTATCTAATTGTAGGTGGAGACCTTCAAAACCCCGACAAAGACTACTACCTAGTGGAGGAAAACCTAGACGTCGAGTGAAGACGCGAAAAGGTAACGATGAAGGGTTACTCGATATCATTACGTGTTTTAATGTGTTTTCTATGTTAGTAATCGTATTTAGAATAGGATTAGTATTCATATAAATTGTGTTGTTGATGATAGTTGTTGTTAGTTGATAATTGATAATGAGAATTGATGATTTGATGTTCGTTGATGTTTGTTGTATGATGTTTGAGATGAAGAGGTGATTTTCATGCACTTTTGGTCCCAGCCGGCCGACCGGCCGCCGGTCAGCTGACCAACTGGGAAGTGGCTGTATATTAATTGTGTTAAGTAATAATTTTGATGTTATGAAGGCCTCAGCCGGCCGACCGGCTGAGACACATCCCATATTACCTTCATTTTCTCATATGTCTTATGGTCCCAACCGAGTATCCGGACACGCTGCATTTTCATTTATTCTCAAATGTTACATTGGTGCCAGCCGGGTAGCCGGCAGCAGGTCCATCTGACCGGCTGGCACATGCTGGCTTTCTCCCTTCTATTCTTTCTTATGTTTCATTAATAATAGTTCGCATGGTTCGTTTATCATATAAATTTACGTAATGACATTAAATATTAATGTTTCGAATATATGATATTCCATTCGCTTGTATCGCATGTTTTGTAACGGTTTTTCATATATCCCACTTTGAGTCGGTATTACATATGTTATGGTTTGAGCACTAATTGTTATGTGATTTGTACTCTCATTCCCCCGGCTACCTCTTCGTTCGTAAGGCTGGAATGTCGGAACGCGGAGTGTATCCTTACTGCTTAATTGGATGTGTTAGTGGGCTTATGACGACGTTGTTGGAAGGCGAACGCTTTGCGTTGATCGACCCGACCGTCAAATGTTGTATACTTGCGAGGTGGTGTCATTGCATGTAGCGTACCGCTTGTTATGATGCTTGTGCTCTTTTCCGCCTCTTTTGTGAAGGTTGACCGAATTTGGGGTACTCGGTTTCTATGTATGACCGAGTCTTGGATGAGAAATGTCATCGCATGTCGAATCGGAAAATATGATTCAGAGAGTCTGGCCAGATTTAGACTAGGACCGTTTATGATCGTCGTTCTACCAGGAGAAAATTAGTCTACATATACGAAATGATGAATCGTGTATGCGTTCAGGGAAATGCTTATCCCTTGGATGCGATTTTAATCATACGGCCTGTACATGGTGCTAGTGCGTGTCATTTACCGTGAGAGATGTTGTCAACGTATTCGTACGTTTGGATGGATGAATATATGATTGATTATTTGCGATCGTTGGATGACTTGGCGTGGTTTATATGTCGAGTCTCAATCTTATCAAGTATATGCCGCTAACGGTCAGATGCAAGACCTAGTGAGTATATAGTTGCCTAAGAGTGTCTTCCCCGAGTCTATTTCTAAACTGATGCGTACAGTTCATATGTCGAGTTCTATCTTCTCAAGTGTATGCCACTAACGATTAGATGTAAGCCCTAGTGAGTGTATACTTGCCTAAGGGTGTCTTCCCCGAGTTTGTCTATAATCTGATGATTTCGATTTTGTAATTCATGTATCTATATCTTTATATATTGAATTGCCTATTTATCCTTCTCGTAATTCACATGTATATTAATATATGTATGCTTCTACTTATGTATTTCCGTATAATTATGTTAATTGTGATATGGCTGGGAGAACCCGGAGTTACTCCCCACTGAATGTGGCGTTCATGTTTTCATGGATTAAAAGGTTGCTTGGATGGATTTTGCTTGTTGTATTTTGGGTTCGGGTGTGAGCTAGCGTGCGTTGGCCTTGACGATTCACCCCTAGACGTTTCTTAGCTAGTTGCTAAACAACCTTGATATTTGATAACATTTTGAGAGACTTCGTCTCTTTATAGTATATTCTACTTTAGTTTGTATTTATTTGGCATTCCTCGTACTTTTATTTTAGCATGTAAAAAGGTTTTAAAAATACCGTTTTCAGCTATATAAATCGCATGCTTGTTATGTTTTATTTCCGCTATCGCGAGGGTTGTCACAGTTGGTATCAGAGCTATAACGCTCCCGACGCACACACGTGAACCCTAAACATAAACTACTTGACCTTGAAATAATAAATGAGAGATTGGTTGAAATTAAGGACTTTACTTGGTAGTCTCTTTGTTTATGCTAAGTGTTAGGATTAACTTGTTTTGTATTTGTCTCTTATGAAGATGGTTAGACCTCGACTAGTAGAGAATGTCATTCTAGAGGCTCTTACTCAAGTCCTACGAAATCAACAAGATGCGGCAAATGCTCAAGCTGACCAAGTCCCTCCTCATAGAGAAGTCAATCACCAAGGAGGCTATGCTTGGGTGGCTAGCCATATTGCTAGGAGCAATATCACGCCGTATGGTGGAGAACCGGACCC
Organism: Heliosperma pusillum; assembly: GCA_022085475.1. Classification (NCBI taxonomy): domain Eukaryota; kingdom Viridiplantae; phylum Streptophyta; class Magnoliopsida; order Caryophyllales; family Caryophyllaceae; genus Heliosperma; species Heliosperma pusillum. Next base: position 26,547 of record JAIUZE010075060.1, on the reverse strand, counting down.
TACCGAGCTCTCGGAGTGGTTCCGGGAGATGGAAAAACATTTCGACATGTATCAAGTTCGTGAAGAAGATAAAGTGAGGATTGCTAAGCATTTTGTTGTAAGGGAAGCCGACAACTGGTGGTCGATTACTAATCCCACCGCTATTCTTGAAATCAATTTCGAGTGGGAATGTTTCAAGGCTCTCGTTGAGGACCGATTTTACCCCATGGAGCTCAAGCAGCAAAGACTCAGAGAATTCATCGATTTCAAGCAAGGTGATTTGATGACTCAAGACTTCACCACTCAATTCAACAAGCTTGCTCACTTTGCACCAGGACTCATCAAAGACGATGAAGATCGAGCTTTTTATTATCGTAATAAGCTTAGTGCTTTGCTCCAAAGCAAAGTAAGGAGGAGCTCTACATCTTTCGGAGAATTGTATGATGATGCCCTTCGGGCCGAGAACTCCATGAAGGCCATTAGAGATGAAGCGAAGATGAAGAATCCATCTCCTTTCCCCTCTTTCAATCCAAGGTCAAACTCCCATGACAAAAGACCTTTCACTCCCTCTTCTTCTAATGCCTATGCTAATAAGAGGCGTTTCAATGCTCCCTCTCAAACTCAAGCTCAAGGACAAATTTGTGACGGTTGTAAGAATCCATTTCACCCCGGAGTTGGGTGCTATGATAGGCCCCTCTTTTGCTTTTTCTGCAAGAAGCCTTGTCACCGCGTTCGTGAGTGCCCCGATCGTCAGACTTCCGCACCCGGTGCCAAAGCTAAAGGATCCTGCTATGTACTCAGCCGAGCCGAAGCCGATGCCCACCCGGAGGTCGTGACTGGTAGTTTCACTTCCTTAAAACAACCTCGTTTTCCTTTTTCGCCTTCGTCTTTTCCATCTTATCGTAGTCTTTTGATGATGCTTCCTAGTGTTCCTTGTATCATTTTCGTTTTCCCCTACTCTCTTAGGAGGTAGTTTTCTTATAAGCTAATGTGAGGAGTTAGTAGGTGTGTTTTGAAGAAGTTTCAAATATGGTACCTACCCGCCCTATTGAGCTAGTTTCATGTTTAGTTGATTATAAGGAATTGGGGATAAACTTAGGATAAACCTCTCTTAGTGGTTTTAGACTATGAAACTTGATGTTGCAATATTATTTTGAGGATCGAAATAAGCGTAATGATAGTTGGTTGTTGTGGTTAAGAATTTTAGTGATTGCTTTAAATGTTAATTAGGAATTTATGGTCTTTAAATGTTGGACCCTAATAGGAATTATTACTTTGTGGAATTAGTATTTGGTGACCAAACTTGAGGAATATTGTCATAAGCGAAAACCGATGTATTTTGAGTTTGAATGAGCTAAATAATTTGATTAACGGTCGCATTGCCCTGTGATTTGGCAAAATATAAGTGAATTGAGATTTGTGACTATTCTCTCCTGAGGTTTTGTGATTTAACTTTTGAAGATGAGAAGGTTCATTGTTAATGATTTAGGATAATGAATTTTAGAATGAATTGGATCAAAGGATTTCATGGTAAGTCTCTTTTACCTAGTGGTTGTTAGCGATCATGTTTCCCTAGATATAAATAATTTTGTTGGCGGTTATTAATAAGAGTTTTGATGGAACTAAGAAGATTAGAGTACGTGATGAATCTTTCATGTGGATTGTTAGTTGTGGAGTCTACCGTGCCGATGGACCTTAGTAGATACAAATTGGATTTGAGTAATAAGGTTAGCGGCTTGAAGCCTCGTAATTATGGAATATTTTTGTAGGAATCTAATGATTGAAAGTGTTGAGCTGCAAATTGGGTAAATTGCATCCTCTTGAGGATTTGGTTTACTCGTGAAGTTAGTGATGTCGAGTTGCGAGCGACCTTTGAATTATCATGAATGAGAGATAAGTTTGGAGTTCATCCCTCTCTTTCCCCTCGAATTAACCCTTGCTCAATCTGCTACTCTTCAATCCTTTCCCTTTTGGACCTTTTTGCACGTTGGGCGTACCTCTTAGCATCATGATTTGCGGACTTAAGGTTCGAGTCGCGCTATGTACGTATTAATATCTTGTTATTTTGAATTTACCCTTGAGAAAACTTCCAAATTTTCATATTGTATTTCCAATCTAAGGTTTCACCGAAGTTTTAAAGATGAATTTTGTACCTCCTTTTTGGAGAAAATAGATGTCTTTCGCTTTTATATTTGGAATTTTTGCGTTTGGTTGGATGTTTGGACTTGTTATTGGAATCGTCTGGGGACTAGCCCTGCACTTACTAACGTTTGTTTTGAATTGATTTGATTTTGATAACTAGAGATCTCATTCGCGACAGGCACTCTGGAGATCCGTAAACAAGGTTTCGTACTAATGAAAAATTTCCTTAAACCGTTTTCGAGAAGAACCTCGTTTCATAAATGTGTCCCTTGTAAAAGTTTTCAAGTTGATTTTGAAAATCGATTCCTTTCTTTGATACTTTTGTTTTCTACTCTCAAGTTTCGAGGACGAAACTTTTTAAAAGGTGGGGTGATTGTAACACCCGCAAATGTACCCTATTTTTATATTAAAAATATTATACGGATACTTTTCAGCGAAATATTAGATTTAGTCTAGAATTTAATTTCCCGTTCCTAATTTAGAAAATCCGAGTTCGTTTCCGGACTTTACTCGAAATTCCGAGTGAGTTACGTCTTAAGGCGCTTATGGGCTTTTTTCATGTTTTTCCACTCACCCTCCTTATATCCCCTAAACCCTAAATCCCTCAATTTTACACTTACTCCTTCTTCCTCACCAAGTAACCACTAAAACCTAAGCTCCATTTTGATCAAGCTCAAGATCGACACTACTCCTTCGTTACTTGCTCAAATCCTCTAATTTCCGTCTTAATCTTCCCCTCTCATCGTTATCCTCTAATTAGATTGACGATCTATGTGAATCTGATTAGCGTTGATTGAATGGAAAATAAAATAGGGATCTTGACTTTGTAATTTGGGTTTTGGGGATTTAGGTTTAGGGTTACTGGGAAATTGGAATAAAGGGAAGAGTGTGAGGATAGTTGTGAGTTGTTTTGTTTCGGTTTGTAACTATTGAGGATGTGTGAGAAAACGAGATCCACTTTGTTTATTTTATTTTTCTTTATTTAGATTTTTATTAAATAAAATTCAAATTCGTGTTAAAACCGGGTATACGGTTTTGAATTTTGATGACCCAGATACGAAACGGTTTTGGCGGAACCGTATCGGGTATACGAAAATTTGTACCGTGTATACCGAAAACCGTATAATAAGAACCGTAAAGCCTATCGTATCCGGATTAAAAATCCAAATCATATTTTTTTGCTCATCCCTACTTTACATATCAAAATAAAGCTTGCCCAAAAGACCATTTTCTACTACCTCACATAGATGCAATGGTCGACGCCACGGCTGGACATAAGATGCTAACATTCTTAGACGCCTGGAGTGGTTACAACCACATAAAAATGGATACGTGGGACCAAGAGAAAACCGTGTTTTTGTCAAAAAGGGGAATTTATTGTTACAACGTGATCCCATATATGTTAAAAAAAACGCAGGATCAACCACCAGAGATTGGTAAACAATATGTTTAAGGAACAAACACGGAAATCGGTGGAGGTATGCATTAATGACATGGTGGTAAAGTCAATGGAAGCAGTAATGCATATGGACCACCTGACAAACACCTTCAGCACCTAAAGGAATACAAGATGAAGCTGAACCCATTCAAATGCGCCTTCGAAGTATCATCAGGTAATGTTTTGGGCTACATAGTGACAAATAGGGGAATAAAAGCTATCATGGAGCAGATCAAGGTTGTACTTTAGCTTAGATCACCAGAAAGACCAAAAGACGTCCAACGGTTGGGTGGAAATGTAGCAGCTATAAGCACATTCAGTTCTACATCCTCAGATAAGTGCCGGTTATTCTACGATATACTGCGAAAGAGTCAAAAATTGGAGTGGACCGAGGAGCACGAGAAGGCATTTAAAGAGCTGAAATGTTAACTCAGCTCCCCTCCTCTATTAGCCAAGCCATAACAGTGGGAGCCTTTGTTCCTATATATGACAGTCACAGAGGCAGTACTCAGCGCACTCTTGATTAGAGAACAAGACAAGGTACATCAGCTTGTCTACTACCTAAGTAAATATCTGCTACCTACAGTAAGCAGGTCCACATCCCTTGAAAAGTTAATACTACCACTCGTCTCTGCATCTTATAAACTGCACCCCTACTTCGAATCCCATGCCATACATGTTGTAACTAACTACCCCTTGGAGTCAATACTAAGAAAACCTGAATTATCTGGTAAAATGTCAAAGTGGTCTCTACACCTAAGCAGGTATGATATGCAGTATGACCCCCAAACAACGATAAAGCCGCATGCTTTGGCAGATTTTGGGCCAGACTTTAGCCCAAGCATACAGATTTGGCTGAGAAAGAGGTGTTAAGTCTAGAAGGATGTATAGAGAACGAAACATGGACATTACATATATCAGCCTTTAACCAAAGAGGAGCAAGAGTAGGACTAAAACTACATTCCCTGCATGAGGTCCTGGTGGTTCAAGCTGTCGATGTGAAATCAAGACAACAAAGAAAGAGTACGAGTATGAAGCACTCATACTAGGCCTACAACTGTCTGTCGACCTAAAATTCAGGAACCTTCAGGTATTCAGCGATTCCCAACTTATAGTTAATAATGTTAAAAATTCTTACACAACCAAGGACTCAAAGATTATTCCATACCTTGGAGTAGCAAAAGAACTAAAGCATAAACTCACGACATTCGAGATTGAACAGATCCCATGGACTCGACTATGGAAGCTGATGCGCCAGCCACCCTGGGGGTTAACATTCAAGCCAACAGAGTTATCCAACATACCAATCGTCCACGTTCTCAAACCACCAATACAAAAGCCTGAACCGACAAACGAGGATAAAGTAAAGGGGCAGGCAGACAAAGCTAGAATAATGATGAATGATGTAGGAGAACCAGATTGACGAAACCATTAAATAGAGTGGCTCAGAGACAGCAAACTACCAGCTGATGTACAGGAGGCCATGGGCGTTAGAATAAATGCCTCGAGGTTTACGATGGATGACATCGTGCTCTTAATGAAATTATTGGCATGACCTTATCTAAGGTGCCCTGAAAAAACGGAAGTCCATACCATCATGCATGCTATCCACAATGGCGAATGTCGAATCATGCATGGGGCAGGAGTCTGTAAAATAAAGCCCTCAGACATGCTTATTTATGACCCGCCATGCGTGCAGACGCTATACAATATGTAAAAAGGTGTGACGCCTGCCAGAGGTCAGCACCTATGATCAACCACCCTACAGAACCTCTTCATCCAATCATCTCACCGTGGTCATTCATGCCATGGGGAATGGACATTGTCGGACCACTGCCTAGGGCCCGAGGAAAAAGGGTATATATGTTAGCAATGACGGAATATTTCTCCAAGTGGATAGAAGTGGAGGCGTTCACAAATGATAAAGATAAACAAGTAATCTCTTTTATAAAACGCAACATACTCTGCAGGTTTGAGATACCATAAGATATCATATGCGACAATGGGTCTGTTTGTTTCAGACAACACGGAAGGATTTTGTGCCAGGTGGAATATTTCACTAAAAAGTCAGCACCCTGGAATTCCCAATCAAATGGGCAAGTATAATCCAGTAATAAAATCATCGTGGAAAACCTAAGGAAAAGATTGAAGGATTGTCCGGACGAGCTACCCTTGGTATTATAGTCAGACAGAATCACCCCAAATATGGCAACCTGCCAAACACCCTTCAACCTGGTGTTCGGAACATTAGCAGTGATACCAGATTACCAGCAAAGGTTATGGTCCCCACACACATGTATGGATGCATGACGTGGGAACAGAACCAAACAGAAATGACCAGATACCATAGATGAACTAAGGACAAGCGCTAACATACGGCTAGCCTTCTACAAATAGGCAGTAGCCAAGAGCTATAATAAGAATGTAAAGGTCATAGTACTAGAAGTAGGACACCTAGTCCTCAGGAAGGTATTCTGGAACACCAGACACCAGAAAGGTGGAAAATTCGCCAACAAATAGGAAGGACCATACCAGTTGGAAAGTGTTGTTGGCCAGGGTGCGTACAAATTTATGACCATACAAGGTCAAATCATACACAAGCCATGGAACATTGTCCATCTGAATAAGTATCACATTTGATCAGGGAGTATGATCCTAATGTATAGAGTAATATATATATATATATATATATATATATATATATATATATATATATAGTAACATAGTATGCATATTGTAAATACTTATTTTCAAAACTTATTCGGATTTCTCCACAATTTTTTCCTTTTTTTCAAACCTATTACTTAAGCATGAGTTATGTGGCCTCCTGGGTCCATTCTTGCCATGGAATCCCATGAGTTGGCAACAGGTATCTTGCACTACGTTTTTGCCTTTGTAATTTCAAAATTATTCTTGGAAGAAAAATTTGAATCATTTCCCTCACTTACTCGATGAAGTGTGGTACAACAGGATTAACACCTAAACGCGGGGTGACAAGGCACTCGACATCCGACATGTCCAACCTAACTTCTTAAGGGAGTGCAATGAAATACTTCGGAAAAGATGTAAATGAGTTCAGTTTTTGCTTTGATTTCACACACACAATTATAGCACTAAGCCAATGATATAGGGGTTGTGACTTAAATATAGCACACAACAAAGAACTAAGACAGTAATTTTCCAGCACTAAGCAAAGGATGACTCAAGCACACAACCAAGAGTTAAAGAGAAACAAGGTTTCAGTTTTGTCTTCAATTCAATCTATCTTTCATTAGGTCATAAGCAAGCCTTATATAGGCATCAAGGTTATATCCTACACATCCATTGGCATCTAAGGCCACAATGGCTTACAAAATAAGACAATAGAAATGGCTATAAAGCCTTACACAAACTGAACATAAAGCTGGATAATAAAGTAAGTAAACTAATAACACTATCTTCCTTGTTGCTTTGCTCTTGCTTTATTTTTGTAAAGAGTTGACTTCAAGCTGTGAATTCGGAGCCAAGATGAAGTACTAAGGATCCCCAAAGACTTTGTTAAAGTTCCATAGAGCTTTCTTGGCCAAAAGAGGAAAATTGCTAGTGATATCCCAACTACTACCTCAAAGAATCAATATGGATAGTTCAAATTTGTCCTTAGCACAACTTAATTATGATCCTTGCACTTGATGAGGACAAGACATTGGAAAAGTGTTAAGGACTTATTGTAGGACCCAGATTAGCCGTTGGTTTCATGTCTTCATGTATTTAGAGGCCCGTTGGACCTAGTGCAAGTGACTTGATCTCGTCAGGGCTCACTAATGCTGCTCTTGTTGTGGTTGCCTTGAACTTTTGTTGCAATCTACCCTTCTTGAAAAGGATTTGTCCTCAAATCCTAATCATCATTATACTCGCCATGGTAGGGAATTGGATCACCGACATTGAAGGTTCCATGGACTTCATAATGGCCTGGTAGATTGATCTTGTAACCAATAGACCCTAGGCTTTCAAGGATCTCAAATGGACCATCTGCCCTAGACATTAGCTTGTTTCTTCTCTTGTCTAGGAACCTCTCCTTCCTTGAGTGAATCCACACGAGATCCCTGGATGAAACTCCATTGTCTTCTTAGAACTCTTAGCCTTGGACTTGTACAACTCATTAAACCTCTCAATCTATCTCTTCATTTGGGTTTGCATCGTTTGCTCAACTCTTTTCTTGGCCTCATAGCTGGCTGCCTTTCCATGGACTGGAACAAGATCAGTGGGCATGATAGGATTAGTGCCATAAAGTGTTCCATTTTGCTAAACCTATCCCCAATCACCATGATTGAATCCTTCCCTCTTTTTGTTCTTGGAAGAGCCGCAATGAAATCCATTCTTAGGTCCTTCCTAGGTTTGTTTGGAACTGGTAATAGAGTGTAAGGGACAGCTTGGAATTGAGACTTGGACTATTGACATAAGCTACACCACTTGATCACATATTACACATCACCTAGCATCTTGGGCCAATAGAACTGTTCTTGTAAGATATCACAAGTCTTTTGCACTTCAAATTGACTAGCTAGACCATTGGAATGCACTTTCTTCACCAACAAGCTTCTATAACGTCCCCTTGGCACACACAATTTTTTTCCATGGAACAAGTAACCCGACTAAGCTAACTACCTGCTCCCCTTATTAGTTTGGCCTTCTAGGTACACCTCATATTCATCCTTGAAGTCATAATCTTCTTTGTAGTGTTCCTTCATGAAATAAAAACCCAACACTCTTTGTTCCATCAAGGTAAGCATCATCGACCTCCTTGACAAAGAATCTGCCATAATGTTATCCTTCCCGTAAATGTATTTGCTTGAGAAGGAGAACGATTAAAGGAATTCAACCCACTTTGCATGCCTAAGATTAAGCTTGTGTTGGTCATTGATGTACTTTAGTGCCTCATGATCAGAATGGAGCACAAAGGGCTTAGGCTTGAGGTAGTGCCCGACCCCAATGGTTCAAGGCCCTCACAATATCATAGAACTCCTTGTCATATGTTGAGTCATTCAACTTTGCTTCATTGAGCTTCTCACTGAAGTAGGCCACTGACCTTTGCTCTTACAACAATATTGCCCCAATGCCAATGCCACTAGCATCACACTCAACCTAAAATAACTTGCTAAAATTTGGTAGGACTAAGATTGGAGACTTGCATAACAATTCCTTGATGATGTTAAAGGATGTTTCAACCTTGTTACTTGATTTGAACTCTCCCTTATTTATACATTCTGTTATAGGGACCATGATTGAGCTAAACTCTTGGATGAATCTCTTATAGAATGACGCTAGCCCATAAAAGCTCCTCACTTCCATCACACTCCTTGAAATAGGCCAATCTTGGATTTCCTTAACCTTCTCTGGATTAACTGCCACTTCTTCTTTGGATATGATGATTCCAAGGAAATGAACTTCATTTTTCATACAATAGCGCTTCTTCATCTTGCCATAGAGCTTGTGTTGTCTTAGAGTCTCAAACAACAATTGCAAGTGATATAGGTGTTCTTTGTTGGAGGGACTATAGAACAAGATATCATCAAAGTAAACCATAATGAACTTGCCTATGTAAGGCCCTAGGACTTCAGTCATTAACCTCATGAAAGTACTAGGAGCATTTGACAACCCAAAGGGCATGACTCACCACTCATACAACCCATGCTTAGTTTTGAAGGTTCTTTTCCGTTCATCCCTAACTCTTATCCTCACTTGATGATAACCCTGCCTTAGATCAATCTTGGTGAACACTTGAGCTCCACTAAGCTCATCCAAGATGTTATTGAGCCTAGGTATAAGAAACCTATACTTAATGGTGATATGTTTACTGACTTGGCTATCTATACACATTCTCCATGTTCCATCTTTCTTAAGCACAAGCAAGACTGGCACAGCACACGGGCTAAAGGACTCCCTTACATAGGCTTTGTCCAGAAGCTCGCCAACTTGGGATTGTAGTTCTTGTGTAGCCTTAGGGTCATTCCTATAAACTGGTTTGTTGGGAAGGACAACACCTGGGACAAGGTCAATGTCGTACTCTATTCCCTTTAGTGTGGCAATCCACTAAGAAGCTCGGTCTGGAAGACATCCTCATAGGCTTCCAACACAGGTTTAACTTCATTTGGAACATCATTAGAAACTTGCAAAACCTCCTTGACAAGGAGTATAAATAGTGGCTCTAGGTTATTGATCTCGTGCACCATATATGATTCACCCACCAACAAGACTTCTTTGGCACCCTTACTCATGAGGGGTAGATTATTTTTTGGGCAAGAGGTAAGGGTGCCAAGGTGATCTTCGTTTTCCCAAACTTGAAGGCATAGGTGTTGTCCTTTCCAGAAGGGTAGAATCCCAATCAAATTTCCATGGCCTCCCTAACAAGAGGTGACAAGCATCCATAGGTAAGACATCACATAAGGCCTTATCAACATAACCCTTACCAATGGAGAATAGTACCACACATTGCTTATCCACTCTAACTTCAGCCCCTTTGTTTAACCACCTAAGCTTATAAGGATGAGGGTGCTCCTTAGTAAGCAAGGCCAGCTTCTCCACAAGAGTTTTGGAAGCTATAATGGTGCAACTCCCTCCATCAATGATTAAGTTACAAACCCTACTCTTGATAGTACATCTAGTTCTTAAAAATTAATGTCTTTGGTCCTCTTCTAGGGGTTGGGGTTGTGTATGTAACACTCTTCAAGTGACTAAGCTCAAACTAGAATCAGGCTCAACAAGCTCCTCATTAGCCTCAACCTCAGGCTCCGCCATCTCATCATCACACACAAGCACTTAATCGTCTCCCTAATGAACAACCTCTTTGTTGCTCAAAGCCCTCTTAGAAGGCACTCCTTAGAAAAGTGACCATAACTTTGACATTGAAAGTATTTCTTAAGGGGAATGGTCTTTTTCTGGCGCACATCAATAACCTTGCCCTTAGCAGCAAGCACGAGAGGCTTGGTGGGAACTAGGGGTGATTGTTTCTTAAACCTATTATTAGACATTTCTAATAACACGTTACAATTAGTTTACTCATAGACTAGGTGGATCTTATACATGCATAACAAAAGATTAAGAAAGAATAATTTCTTACATTGATTATGAATAAAATGGGCACAATATTTAAACACCTTTAAAATATTGTTATTGAGCTTATAACAAGAAGGATGGACTCCAAGTTCTTAGTATCAGAACACTCCAATTAGTAGCACCCAAGACTACCCTTAATCACTACTAAAAATACTACTATTAAAACTCTTAGTAATCTTGTTTTAATATGTGAACAAGAATTTATGAAACTTCTTAACTTTTTCTAGTGAGAATATGATGTAGAGAGAAGTAGAGAGATTACATGCAAATGAAAATGAGATGGTATGTTTGAATAAGAAGGATAATCCTTCTTATTCTCACTAGCATAACCGGCCACACCCATCTCACATGGGTGTCGTGTTGTCCATTTCAATTGTTCTTAACAAGGCATAAGGTTGAGGGTAGGTATTAGTCTAGTGTATGATTGTCTCTATTTCTCAATTAGAATAATACACAAAAACTAATCACCCAAAAATAATTAATGTCCTGGCTAACAAAGTAAGGGAATACAGGATCATGTCAGACATAGAGTTTTATGGTCAGCGGTCAGGGCTAGTGGTCGGGAATCTCCACATGAGCAAGCAAGTAGGCTCCAAAATGCCTGATTGAGATGGCTGAAAGGTATTAAATACCTCGCCAACTTTTGATTCACTCGTGGGATCCGGGCGGTCCGGCGGTGATAAGTCCGATCTCTTCTTGCCCAATAAGTTTGCGAAACCAATTGATGAATATTTTCAACTTATACGGGCTTGCAACAAACATTGATAATCCTTTTATGTCCAAGCATTCCCACTGGGTCATAAAGGAAAGATGTGACAACCCTCGCGAATGCGGAAATAAAACATACCAGCATGTGAATTATAAAGCGAAATTTACGGTATTTTAAAAACCTTTATACATGCAAGAAGAAGTATACGAGGAGTGTCAAATATTACAAACCAAAGTACGAAATATACTACAACAAGAGACGTAGTCTCTCAAAATGTTAACAATGTCAAAGAGATTAACAACTAGCTAAAATCGTCTAGAGGTGTTTCAATCCAGGGACAACGCCCGCTAGCTCACACCCGAACCCAAAATACCAAGCAAAATGCCATCCAATCAAGCAACCTGTTCATCCATGAAAAACATGAACGCCACAGTTAGTGGGGAGTAACTCCGGGTTCTCCCAGCCATATCACATTAAACGTACATAGAAGGAAATACAAAAGTAGAAGCATGCATATATAAATATACATGTGAAATACGATAAGGATAGATGGGCAATTCGATATATAAGAGTAAGAGCATATGAAGTACAAATCCGAATCCATCATGTTATACAAAGACTCGGGGAAGACACTCTTAGGCAACCGAATACGCTTACTAGGGCTTACATCTCACCGTTAGCGGTATAAGTTTGATAAGATTGAGACTCGACAAACAAACCATACCAAGTCATGCAATGATCATGAATAATCAATCATGTAATCACGCATCCAAAAACAACGACACAAAGACAACATCTCTCACGGTAAATGAAACGCACTAGCACCGTGTACATGGCAAGTATGATTAAAAGGCATCCACGGGATCACATTTCCCTGAACGCATACACGATCACATTTCGTATATGTAGACTAATTTCCTCCTGCTAGCACGACGATAATAATACGGTCCTAGTCTAAATCTGGCCAAACTCTCGGAATCACATTTTCCGATTCGACATGCGATAACATTTCGCATCCAAGACTCGGTCAATCATAGACGCCGAGTACCCCAAATTCGGTCGATAATTCACGAAAGAGGCGGAAAAGAGCTCAAGCCTCATAACAAGCGGTACGCTACATGCAAATAACACCACCTCGCAAGTACACAACATTTGACGGCCGGGTCGATCAACGCAAAGCGTTCGCCTACCAACAACGTCGTCGTATGCCCACTAACACATGCAATTAAGCAGTAGGATACCTCCCCGTTCAAACATTCTAGCCTTACGAACGTGGAGGTAGTCAAGGGAATGAGAGTACAAAGCACATAACAAAATAGTGCTCAAACCGTAACGTTTGTAAAACCGACTCAAAGTGGGACATACCAAAAACCGTCACAAAACATGCGATACAAGCGAATGGAATATCATATATTTAAAACATTAATATTATAAGTCACTACGTAAAATTATACGATAAACGAACCATGCGAACTATTATAAATTACGAGTTTAGGAAATTATAAGAAATATACACAGCCGTGTTGCCGGCCGGTCAGAGGACCGGCGACAGGTACCCCGGCATGCGCATCATGCCAAAACAAAAAATCACAAAGAAAAGGGCAGTGTGTTCCAGGCCGGTCAGGGGGCCGGCGGCCGGGTACCCGGCCGGGAGCATCACTACACACAAAAAGCAAAGTTTCCTACTGATGTGTTTCCAGCCGGTGGGCAGACCGGCGGCCGGTCACCCGGCTGGGAACCCCAGTTCACTCGTGAGCATTCTACACTTGATCAATCATTTTCAATTCTCATATTTAACTTCTAACAATTATCAACAATCAATATTCATCATCAACAATCATCAACTAACAACAGTCATCATCAATAACATAAATCCTAAGCTTACTAATCGTATTCTAAATACGAATTCTAACATAAAAAGCATGTAAAACACGTAAATGATATCGAGTAACCCTTCACCGTTACCTTTTTGCGACTTTAAACGATTTCTAAACCTTCCTCCACTAGATAGTAATCTTTGTCGGGGTCTAGAAAGTCTCCACCTAAACAAAGACGACAAAAGATGAATATAATTCACCTTTGAGAAAGACGGATAAATTGAAAAGCGAGGAAGACGGTAATTTTATTACCAATACGGATAGAGGAAGATGAGAGGGAAGGAATAAGACGAACTTACGTGAATTTGAGCGAGAAATGAAAGAGTTATGGTGATTATAAGACGGATCAAAATGGAGGCAAGGTTTTGGTTGGTTTCTTAGTGAGGAAGTAAGAAAAGTTGAGTTGTGTGAGGAAGTTAGGGTTAGGAGGGAGTATAAGTAAAGAGTGAGTGGAAAAGTCAAGAAAAGTCAAAGACGTCTCAAGACAGGATTCACTTGAAATCTCGCGTAAAATCCAAATACGAACTCGGAAATTCTAAATTCGACTCGGGAAATTTAATTCTAAACTAAATTTCGCTGAAAAGTATGCGTAAAATATTTTTACTATTAAAAATAGGGTACATTTGCGGGTGTTACAATCACCCCACCTTTTAAAAAGTTTCGTCCTCGAAACTTGAGAGTAGAAAACAAAATTATCAAAGACAAGAATCGGTTTTAAAAATTAACAAGAAAGCTTTTACAAGGGAAACATTTATGAAACGAGGTTCTTCTCGAAAACGGTTTAAGGAGAATTTTCATAAGTGTGAAACTTTACTTACGGATCTCAGGAGTGCCCGTCGCGAACGAGAACTCTAATTATCCAGATCAAGTCAATGTCGAAATAGTGAAATCGAAAATCAAACAAGTGTTAGTAAGTACAGGACTAGTCACCAGACGTCTCCAATAACAAGTCCAAACATCCAACCAAACACAAAATCCAAATATAAAAGCGAAAGAAATCTATTTTCTCCAAAAAGAGGATACAAATTCCATCTTAAGACTTCTTTGAAAAGTTAAATTAGAAATACACTATGGAAATTCGAAGATTTTCTCAAAGATAAACTCAAAATAACACGACATTACACGTACATAGAGCGACTCGCACATTTCACACACAATTCAGGGTAACAAAATATATACAAAACACTCAAAAATGAAACAAATCGAACTCTTAGGGATAGGAAGATCACGATGAAGTCGGCAGGAAGATCTACAAGAATTCGACATTACTAACTCTACTAATAAGCTAGTCCTCAAGAGAATGCAATTTACCCAATTTGCAACTCATCATTTTCAATCATCAGAAATCCTACAAAAATATTCCATAGTCACGAGATTTCAGACAACTAACAATCCACATGAAAGATTTATTATGCATTCTAATCTTCTTAGTTTCATCAAAACTCTTACTAGAAACCACCAACAAAATATTTATCTAGGGAAACATGATCGCTAACAACCACAAGGTAAAGAGACTTACCATGAAATCCTTTAATCCAATTTACTTCAAACTCATTATCCTAAATTTACAATGAACTTTCTCGTCCTCGAAAGTCAAAACACAAACCACGCAACAAAACATAATTATCTAAGATTCAACTAGCCTCATCCAAAGTCTCACGACAAGGGAAAATCTACAATCCATTATCGGTTATAATAATTCTTTAATACGCCATAACATCCTTAATTCGATCATTACTACGCTCGAAGCCTCAAATATAAGTAGTCACATTAGCAAACTATGGTGGTTACTAATCCTCAAGATAAATGGGTTCACCATTCTCTCTCTATAATCCATAACAACTGAGCACTCACTATCAAAAGCTTGCAACGAACATTTCTCAATCTCGAACTATGATTCCTTAAGAATAAAAGAGAATTAGTAACTCCAAACCACAAATGGCCAATTACTTGGCAATCAGACAACCATTCAAATCATCTAGATCATCTAAAACTCAAAATGAATCGATTTTCATTTACGACAATACTCCTCAAACTTTGGGTACCGGCTCAATTTCCCTAAAGCAAAGTCTCTTTTAGAATCCACCAATTAGAGACATCTAATTCCCAAATGACATACCAAGCAAACGTTATAGTACCCAACAACAACGAACTATTATCATGATTAACTAAATTCTCAAAATAACACTAGAGTACCAAGCTCCAAATCCAAAACTACTAGGAGAAGATACATTATCACTGTTAGGATTCATCCTAGAGCTTAAGTCCTATTTCCCATGATGAAATATAACATGAAATTTGCTCAATCCAAGGACACATATTCTAGCTAAAGAATCCCAAATTACATCACGCTTATTCTCTGAGCCTTACAAACGGAATATCCAATCCACTAGAGAGAAGATGAAAGAGCAACGAGATAGAAAACGATAAGGAATCTCAAGGAGAACACGAGAATAAATAAGGCACGATATCACAAGGGAGGAACACTGAAAATAATGAGGTAAAGAAAGAGACAAAGCAGATAGTAGAGGTATGAATATATCCGAGTAAGAAAGAAGGTACGAGCTTGTAATTTCTTAAAGATCAATCTTGACAAAAACATTCAAGAATGGAAATAAAAAGGAATAATGGCACGAGTAAAGGTTTAAGGTTTAATCCACAAAATTTCTCCTTTCAGACTTAGGGTGATAGCAAAGCAACTCATCCCAATAACAAAGGTCTCTTACAAGGGACCATCGTACCACAATCATCAAAGTAAGGTACACCTAGATTTAACAATCGATTACAACCCAATTCATCCGCCCTTTCATATAACACGGATTCCCAATTGCGGAATTGCAACTCAAGCATAATATCATCAACTCTCTCAACTCCAATAATTGACACACACCCAAATTGTCAAAGGTTTCAAAAACCGAAGAACCAATAAGGAATTCTCCATACTAATCTCTTTTCAACTCCTACGGCCACAAGGTAGAACACCGAACAAAACGTCATTATCAACATCATATAGCCCACGAGTTCATTATTAACAAAGTACAACCTCAAGTCAAACATCATCATTAACGTCCCAAGGTATTTCCATCATAGCTCACATCATCGAATCTCGCCCATATCTATAATCCTTAAGTAATATGGTTCAACTTACCGAAACCTTACTACTTCAAACGAGTCTCCGATGCCATAAGATGAGATCATATCTTTAAATCCAAGAACTATAGCCAAAATGCTTTTCCACCAAGCCTATACTCACAAACACACAATAGGAAACCACAAGACGTCACTTAACCTCAAAAGTATTTCGCACCTCAAGATGTCATTCAAAGCTTATTATTTACACCAATTAGACATATCTTAAGCATGGTCTTCAAAACAATACTAAACTTCTAAGTCCAAAAGACTAAATTACTAATGAGTTAAGAAGTCATAGCCAACTCATTCGACCTTACACCATCGAATATCATGAACTATTTACACACAAGTCATGGCAAGCATTTATACATTAAAATCATTAAAAATACCTTACCACACTTTCCTCAAGGATACCAACTCTCACCACTATAGGGTGAAATTAGATCTATACCATTTTCCTCAAATCACAAATTCATTCTAACAAACAATAATATTCCACAAAGTCTAAAATTCTTCCGACCAAGTACAATATGCCACAAACAAAAGGGTATGGTGTCCATAAAAGGTCACATAAGGAAGTTGATGGTACAAATTGATAAAGAGGAGGAAGGTAACAAGAGTAATTTCCAAGGGAAAAAGAAGTTAGATGATGAAGAAGCACTTAGATAGAAGGAAGAGAGCATGATACATTAAGGACGAGAGAAAACATCGATGAGGAAGAAATACACTTCAATTAGGCTTGTCAATCTTCAATCTTTGGTAAAAGATACTTCTTCTAGGTAACACATGATCCACCTTAAGACGGTAGATATAAATAAACATAACATCACTCAACACAATCAACAAACAAGTTAGAACCTAACAAACATCAAGTACACCAAAGACTACCACCTTAGGTCCTTAAGTCTACCCATCTCTCATTGATTATTTCAAGGTCAAGTAATTTAAGTTTAGGGTTCACGTGTGTGCGTCGCGAGCGTTTAAGCTCTGATACCAACTGTGACAACCCTCGCGAATGCGGAAATAAAACATACCAGCATGTGAATTATATAGCGGAAATTACGGTATTTTAAAAACCTTTATACATGCAAGAAGAAGTATACGAGGAGTTTCAAATATTACAAACCAAAGTACGAAATATACTACAACAAGAGACGTAGTCTCTCAAAATGTTAACAATGTCAAAGAGATTAGCAACTAGCTAAAATCGTCTAGAGGTGTTTCAATCCAGGGACAATGCCCGCTAGCTCACACCCGAACCCAAAATACCAAGCAAAATGTCATCCAATCAAGCAACCTGTTCATCCATGAAAAACATGAACGCCACAATCAGTGGGGAGTAACTACGGGTTCTCCCAGCCATATCACATTAAACGTACATAGAAGGAAATACAAAAGTAGAAGCATGCATATATAAATATACATGTGAAATACGATAAGGATAGATGGGCAATTCGATATATAAGAGTAAGAGCATATGAAGTACAAATCCGAATCCATCATGTTATACAAAGACTCGGGGAAGACACTCTTAGGCAACCGAATACGCTCACTAGGGCTTACATCTCACCAATAGCGGTATAAGTTTGATAAGATTGAGACTCGACAAACAAACCATGCCAAGTCATACAATGATCATGAATAATCAATCATGTAATCACGCATCCAAAAACAACGACACAAAGACGACATCTCTCACGGTAACTGAAACGCACTAGCACCGTGTACATGGCAAGAATGATTAAAAGGCATCCACGGGATCACATTTCCCTGAACGCATACACGATCACATTTCGTATATATAGACTAATTTCCTCCTGGTAGCACGACGATAAAAATACGGTCCTAGTCTAAATCTGGCCAGACTCTCGGAATCACATTTTCCGATTCGACATGCGATTACATTTCGCATCCAAGACTCGGTCAATCATAGACGCCGAGTACCCCAAATTCGGTCGATAATTCAAGAAAGAGGCAGAAAAGAGGCAAGCCTCATAACAAGCGGTACGCTACATGCAAATAACCCCACCTCGCAAGTACACAACATTTGACGGCCGGGTCAATCAACGCAAAGCATTCGCCTCCCAGCAACGTCGTCGTATGCCCACTAACACATGCAATTAAGCAGTAGGATACCTTCCCGTTCCGACATTCCAGCCTTACAAACGTGGAGGTAGCCAAGGGGATGAGAGTACAAAGCACATAACAAAATAGTGCTAAAACCGTAACGTTTGTAAAAACCGACTCAAAGTGGGGCATACCAAAAACCATCACAAAACATGCGATACAAGCGAATGGAATATCATATATTCAAAACATTAATATTATAAGTCACTACGTAAAATTATACGATAAACAAACCATGCGAACTATTATAAATTACGAGTTTAGGAAATTATAAGAAATATACACAGCCGTGTTGCCGGTGAAAGTCCTAGACCTTTAATTAGACTCCTCTAATTAATTCATTAAATTACTTTAACATAATGATTTAGGATCTAGTTATCATGCATGCAAATATAAAAGCATAAATATAAAGATAAGAAGAAATTTACTTACAATGAGCAATTTTCGGTAAAAATGGGCACAATAAGAAACTCTTTTCTTATTGTTCTTGAGCATGAAATTAATGGATGATCCTCCATAAAACAACCTCCAAAGTAGAAGGTCTCCTTCTTGTTGCACCCAAGATTAAACCCAAATAATCTTACCTTATTATTAACTAGATAATAAGTAAGATAAAAACTACTAATATTATTGTATTACTACACTAGTAATATGTAGAGAATATTAGTATATATATGAGAGTTTAGAGAGAAGTTGAGTTTAGAAAGAGAAGTGAGAATAAGCATAATGAATTAAAGTGTAGTGTAAATTGAACAACAATTGTTCAAATATGAAGGCCTTATGGCCGGTCAACTAAGAGCCATATATGGCTTTTATTTTGCTTCTTTTACTCTCATGCAAAAGAATTTGAGTGTTGGTAGTAATTGTGATGATGATTGTGTCATAACAATTCATTATTATGTGATGGAGTGTGGTAGTAGTAGAGAATAAACATGATTGTTTTTTCTACTAACTAAAACCGGTCCACATGGTCTTATATGGACCATTTTGATTTTTGATATTTGTCACACAAATACTTATTAATCATATGCTTAATTATCTTGCATAATTAAGTGTTAATTTGATCATATAACAATTACATGACTCAAATTAATAAACAATATGTACTTAACTTTTAAGTGATATTTTACCATTATATCAATATATAATGGGTCCCACAATGCCCAGTTAATTTATTTTACAACTCCTTGTAAATATAATTAACTAAGTACCTCTACCTCAAAATATATGCATAACCTCAACTAATTTAATGAATTAACGATTAATCACTAAATTAAATCTTATTTAATCGTATTAAAATAAGACGTAAAATTGATTCAGTCAGCTATCGTATAATTGACTAATAAACTTAAGTGGAGGAATGGAGTTCCTACACTCAAGTTCCAATAAATAACTCTCGTACCTGTAAACGTACATATCAAAAATGTAATGCCTCTAATTAAACGTGTATCGTATACAAATAATTATATTATATTTTGGGTCTCATCCTATAGGTTGTGACCTAAAGGGATCAGTGATGATTACCGCCGTATACGACAATAACGCAAAAACTCTAGTCAGCCAAGCGTTACCGATTTACGTTAATCAACTGACGTGGAGTATCAAAATATACTAATCATGCCACGTATATTCCAAATGAGATTTATTATATAAATTCACTATTGTGGAGGACACTTACTCCAACAATCTCCCACTTGTCCGATACAAGTTGTCCATGTAGCAACACTATTGCGGAGGACTCCTCCTCCTACAATTTCTCCTACTTGTCTCGACAAGTTGTGTGCTACCGATTCTCTTGTCTCTTTTGCGTCACATCCTCCCACTCATTGCAAGGTGTCTTACAGGTCGCACTTGCAATTGAAAATTATTAATAGAGTGGTTTTCTCGATCTGGGAGAGTAACTGTCTGACCGGAAAATCTACCAAAGATCTCTTCCGAGCGTGGCCACGCATTTCCAGTTACTACTCCTCGAGTGGCCCGAAGATGTTAATAGCCTGTAACACCCGCAAATGTACCCTATTTTTCTAGTAAAAATATTTTACGGATACTTTTCAGCAAATTTTAGTTTTAATTTAGAATTTAATTTTCCGAGTCGAATTTAGAATTTCCGAGTTCGTATTTGGAATTTCCGCGAGATTCCATGAGAATCCCGTCTTAAGGTGAGTTTGACTTTCGTTGACTTTTTCCCTCATATACTCCCTTCCTCACCCTAAACCTAATTCATTTCCCACAACTCAACTTTTCCTTCTTCTCTAAGAAAACCCCATAACACTTTGCCTCCATTTTTGATCTATCTTAGATTCGTCGCTACTCCTTCGTTACTCGCTCAAATTCACGTAAGTTCGTCTTATTCTTCCCCTCTCATCTTCCTCTATCCGTATTGGTAATAAAATTACCGTCTTTCTCGCTTTTTAAATTATCCGTCTTTCTCAAGGTGAATGATATTCATCTTTTATTATCTAATTGTATGTAGGTGGAGACTAGGATGGTTTAGAATCGATTAAAGACGCGTAAAGGTAACGGTGAAGGGTTACTCGATATCATTTACGTGTTTCACATGCTTATATGCTAGAAATCGTATTAGATTACGATTAGTAAGTTTAGGAATTATGTTATGGATGATGATTGTTGTTATTTGATGATTTTTGATGATGAATATTGATTGTTGATAGTTGATAGTTGATAGAAAAGATTTATGAAATT